>JAWZYT010004701.1:2500-25000 GCA_034508575.1 Petrolisthes manimaculis
GAAAGACGAGACAAGGAGGAGAAGGAGAGAGAAAGAGTGTAAAAAGATGAGAGGAGGTAGTGCAGTTTGTACCGGGGAGGAGAAAAAATCATAATAACTAGTGATGGAAGAAAATAGGACTGAGTGACGATAGAGAGGAAAGGAGAGAAAGAGGGACAGGAGTGACTAAGAAAGGAAGAGGGGGAAGGAAAGAGGGGCATACAAGAGGAACAGAGAATAAAGGGTTGAGTTGAGAAGCGAGAATGGTAAGGGGGAACGAGAGGAGAGTGAGTGAGTGAATGAATGAATGAATGCATGCAGCGAGAGGGGAGAACTGAGAGAACTGTGAAAAGGAGAGAGAGAGAGAGAGAGAGAGAGAGAGAGAGAGAGAGAGAGAGAGAGAGAGAGAGAGAGAGAGAGAGAGAGAGAGGTTGAGGCTGGTGGGGAATGAAGCAAGACGTTGAAATAGGGAGAAAGAGTTGGGTTTGGAAAGTGGCAATATAACGACGGAAGAGGGAAGAAGGGGACTGGAAAGAGAAGAAGAAGGAGGAGCAGAGTGAGAGTGTAAGAGAAACTGAAGCAATAGTAGAGATATGTGGAGAGAAAGAGAGATACAGTAAAAGAGAGAGAGAGAAAAACAACAACGAAAGAGAAAAAAGTCAGAAAGGGGATGGATATGTGACTGAAGTTTTAGATAGATGTGTAGATAGACAGCTAGATAGATAGATAGATAAATAAATAGATAGATAGATAAATAATAGATAATAAATAAATATAGATAGATAAATAGATAGAGAGAAAGAGTGAGAGTGAGTGCGTTATTCTCAAGGGAAAGGGGAGAGTACTGCGAGAGGGAGGAAGAGTGGTGAGACCAAAACAAAAAAAATAGTACCAGCATTAGAGAAGGGATAGTGGTTGGGGAGAGGAGAGAGTGGTGCTGGGAGAGGGCATCTGGTGCGAGACAGAGAGAGAGAGAGAGAGAGAGAGAGAGAGAGAGAGAGAGAGAGAGAGAGAGAGAGAGAGAGAGAGAGAGAGTAATGAATGAGGAGGAGAAGGAATGGAAGTAATGAGGTGATTAATAAGAGGAGGGAGTGATAATGGTAAATGTGAATAGAACTGGAAGCATTATGGTGGGACAAATCGTAGTAATATTGGCAGTAATGGGAGTAAGTAGTACAAATGGTAAATAATGAATTGTGACAAAATCTTGATGGAACCTTAACTATAGTAACATCCACAAAGTGTTTATTAGATGGATACAAATTGAACTATACAATTCCTTCTCCATTACATACCTATAATGATTATCCCTACAAACAACTATGGGAATTGATGTGCTTAAGGTTTCATCAAAAGTTGTCGCATTTCATAATTTGGCAACTGTACGTGTGGTTGATGTTTTGATATTATAAGAATAGTAAATAGTAAATAGTAAATAGTAAATGTATTGGTATCCTTATTAAATAGTAATGATGGGGGATGATTAGTGTCTGACTAGTAGTAATAATAGTAGTAGTTGTTGAAATAGTAATAGAAATTGAAGTTGTAGTAGTAGTAGTAGTAGTAGTAGTAGTAATAGAAGTAATAGTAATAGAAATAGAAGTAGTATTAATAATAGTAGTAATAGTAGTAGGCCTAGTAGTAGCAGTAGAAATAGAAGTAGTAATAAGAAGTAGTCAGTATTAGTAGTAATAATAGTAGTAGTAATTGTAAGTAGTAGTATTTGTAGTAGTGATGGTAGGCTATAGTGTGTAAAAGGAGTACCACACTGTCCCACTGCCCAAACGTTTAATAGTGAGTAATGGTAGTGGCTGATGGCTGTGTGATGTGTGCTGGGAGGTCTGACTTTCTGTTTGTGTTGCCCTGACCCCCTTCTCTCTCTCTCTCTCTCTCTCTCTCTCTCTCTCTCTCTCTCTCTCTCTCTCTCTCTCTCTCTCTGTCTGTGTGTCTGTCGTGTGTGTGTGTTATTAGGGTTGGGAATGAGTGAGTATTTGGATATGCATGACTGAGTTGGTGCCTATTATATTTTTTTGGTCATATTTTCGAACCCCTTATATTTATGTTTGTTCTCTAAAATCACACCTGCAATAACGAACACACACACACACACACACACACACACACACACACACACACACACACACACACACACACACACACACACACACACACACACACACACACACACACACACGCAGTACCCGACAGCTCCACAAGCCTGGTTCCCCTGGGCTGGCTGCTGCAACGGGTGACAAAGGAGAGAGAGAGAGAGTGAGAGAGAGAGAGAGAGAGAGAGAGAGAGAGAGGAGAGAGAGAGAGAGAGAGAGAGAGAGAGAGAGAGAGAGAGAGAGAGAGAGAGAGAGAGAGAGAGAGAAGAACGTAAAGAGATACAAATAAAGAGTAGATAAAAAGTGAAAGTGATAGATACAGAGAGGAGAGAGAGGGAGAAAAAAAAAAAAGAGGAGAGAGAGAGAATATAAAAAGAGTGAGTGAGAGAGAGAGACCACCCGCTAAGACCCCATTAACGTTGCTATTGACTCTCCTACCTTGCCTTTACACGACCCTCACTAAGCTCCCTTTCTCTTCTCCTTTACCCCCTCTCCCTTCTTTCACCCCTCTTCCCTCCTTCACCCCTTTCCCCCTCCCCCTTCCCCTCTCTCCCTCTCCCCTCTCCCCTCTCTCTCCCTCCCTTCTTCCCTCTCCTTTCTCACCCCCTCCCCTTCCTTCCACTCATTCGTGTCAAACTCTTTTCTCCTTTTTGGCTTCCTTCCTCAGCCCTCTCCTCCTTCCCTTCACTTACCTTCGCCAACCCTCATCTTTCCTTTTACCTCTTTACCAATTTTCCCTTCTCCTTCCTTCCATCCATTTTTATCTTGTCTTCTCTCAGTTATGGCTTGCTTTCCCACTTTTCATCCCTCTCTCCCTCTCTATCTTTTTTTTTCTCTCTCTCTAAATTTTTCCGCCTTCATCTACACACCTTCCTCACTCTCCAAACTCCCTTCCTCGTCCCCCTCCGTCCCAGCCCGTCGTCAGAAAAAGTGTCGTGTTTATGCAGGTTTTTGTGCCCCATAGGCCTGAGGGAAATGTGAGACAGGTGATGGTAAGAGAGGTAGGGGGAAGGAAAAAGGGGTGGGGGGTGGGAGGTGGTGAAGGGAAATGGTGGTGGAGGGAAAGATGGTGGGGGACAAACGAAGAGGGGACAGATAGAAACAAGGTCAGATGGTAAAGGGGACAGACAGGTGGTGAGGGGAACATGGGAGTGGGAGTAATAACAAGTGAGGGGACAGGTGGTATGGTAAGGGGTGGGAGAACGAGCGGAAGAGGGGAAACTGTAGGTGTTCTGGCCCCCTTCCCTGCTGGATAAACACTACTGACAAAGATGGAGCTTGAACACACTACAGACACTATATTAAAATGTAAACACTGCATAACCCTGCCGACGACACTATATATACCCTGTAGGAGAGACACGAGGTACTGGTTTGGGTTGTAGTTGTCTGTCTGTCTGTATAATAGGTTTAGTTATCTTGTAAAAAAAAATTGTTAGTAGAATCACTCCACGATTCTATGTTTATTCAGATTAGGACGGGGGTACAAAGAATTTATAGTATAAACATCATCGCCACCTTACGAAACACAATAACACTGGCCACAAAAACAAGGCGAATAATACTCACACCTCCACCCCTGAGCAAAATAGATAACACAGACCAGACCAGAGCAGAGCAGACTAGAATAGAGCAAGGATATCCACCACTCCCACACCCACACATGTCCAGTATTCACACACACACACACACACACACACACACACACAACACACACACACACACACACACACACACTCCGAGAGACGACCACACCAGAAAAGCACATTTATTTTCCTGTAGTTCGACTCTCACAAACACCTCCATCCCAGACAGACCAAACCAGACTAGAAACACCAATATTTTGCCACACACATTCCTGCACCACCAATACCACCATTACCAATACCACTACCACCACTACTACCACTACCACCACTACCAATACCACCACCACTACCAATACCACCACCACCACTACTACCACCACAAACACCACTACCATCACCACAATCAATACCACAACCACCAATACCAATACCACAATCAATACCACAACTACCACCACCACCACCACTACTACCTCTATCATCACCACCACCACCACCACCACTACCCACTCTTGTCATGCCATTTTTACCCCTGTGACTCTCAGTTTAGGCTCCACCGATCACTGAGAGCCGAGCAGGAATGTGAAGACCAACGCGTGAATGTTACCACCTGATTGTGTGTCGCATTTTCTCTGCTCTAATCGTGGGTGTATTGAGAGAGAGAGAGAGAGAGAGAGAGAGAGAGAGAGAGAGAGAGAGAGAGAGAGAGAGAGAGAGAGAGAGAGAGAGAGAGAGAGAGAGAGAGAGAGAGAGATGCAATAGTTTGGTATAGTGTGTGATTTGCCATATTTTTTTTTATTTATTTAAATCTGCGCTGATGGAGTACTGATTATTTATGATTTTTGCGCAGTTTCTGTCAGATTATGGAATGGTGGGTAAAGCGGCATAAATGTTTGATAAATTAAATGCGATAGACTACGGTACTAGGCCTTCATCCCCCCCCCTCCCCCATTTTCTGATACGATAGTTCTCTCATTTTCAAACTTTTAGGTAGATACAAATCGGTACTGTCTCTACTGTGTATTGTGACAGCTGGGTACTGTTGGTTGTTGTGTTCCTGTGAATTCGAGAGGGAGCGAGAGCATGAGGACAGTGGTGATACTGTGTGTGTGTGTGTGAGACTTGGGGTGCACTATACGCTTTATAGAGTTCATATATTGGTAGAGGGGAGAAGAGGAGGGAGGGAGTGTATGAAGGGAGACGGAGTGAGAGTCTGCGTCAAGGATGAGTGATGAGCAGACGTGAGAGAGAGGAAGGAAGGATGGATGGATGGATGGAAGGGAGGGAATGTATGAGAGGAGTGGGTGGATGTTGGATGAAGGCAGGAGTTTAAAGAGTGAAAAAAAAAAGAGAGAAAACGTGTTAATTGATAGACAGACAGACAGGTGTGTGAAGGGAGATGAGGGCCTCGTGTTGGGTAAAAATACAGCAGCAGTAGCAGCTTGGAGGTCCTTTGGTTGTGGATATTCAGAGTCTGGTGTAGTGTAGGTGAGCAAGCCAGCCAGCCAAGCCAGCCAGCCAGATTGTCGTCACCACAATAGGCAATATATTCCAATACCACGCCCGCGTTCTCTCAATCCCAGGGTAGAGCTGCATGGGTGAAATGTAATAGTTGAAGTGTTGCTGCTCGTGGTCTCCATCTGTAATAAATGAATACACTGTTGAACTTTTGATCTGCTATTATTTAGTTGATGGTGTGTGTCCATGCCTTGTATACCTCTCTAGATCATGAATATTGTTGGATTATAATTGGTATAGCATAAAGCATCGATATTTGTCTACTGTTATTCTTGCATATAGAAGTTTGAAATATATGTGGCTTATAATGTTGCAAGGACTGACAAGAATTTAACAATGTACAGTAGCTCTATTGTAATGAAAACAACACCAAGTAAAACAACATGTGATTTCCCTCTCCAATAATACTACACGGGTTCTTCATTTCCACAGTCATAGTATCCCCACCATTTCCACTTGGCGATACACTGTCTGCAGCCAAGCGTACGGTTGAATGAGCTTTGAGGAAGTAATAGAGTTAAGTTGCCAAGTATCATCAGCCAGGAAACTATTAACCTGTTTAGTCTACACGTGTAAAAAGAATGAAATAATGGATGTATGTTTTGAGAGACTGGGTAATATTTATTGTAGTATTGGGTAAGTTGCTGAGGTACTTGACAAAATATCGAGTAGAGAGCTGATGGGTTGATAAAAAAAAAAAAAAAATACTGAGGAATGTTGACAGAAACGCTAAAGGACTGAATAATAACAAAGGTGAAATATTGTTGGCGTATCATATTTGTTTACACGTTTCAGAGAGTCGTTAGTGAGGCTTACCGCATATGCAGCCTGTGGCCTAAATTCCTCTGTTGTTGAAGGAAGATTATAATTGCTGTGTTTCTCTGGCGGCGCGGTAAGGAAAGGAAAGCTCTTGTTTACTCCTCCAGCCAGGCGCCAACTAGGTTAACGTTAAAGGGAGTAATTTGCTGAGGGAAACTGGAGAGCTACTGAGTCCTCCAAACTATCCCAGGAAACAGAATTCTTCCTTATGTGACTATAGTGGTTATGAGTTATAATGGAGTTTGGAGAGTTATTGGCTCCAGTTTGTCCTATATATATTGCAGGTGATTCAGAAGCTATATGTATAGATTTCTACAAACTTTTTCACGAAACAGACTCTCTCCTTAGAATAGGTTTCGTTTTGTGGCAAAATTTGGAAGATTTTTAGTCACCATTTCACCGACTTACCGGGAAAGCACACCATACACTTTGACACAGAGTAAGTCACTATGAACTACCCTTACACACACACACACACACACACACACACACACACACACACACACACACACACACACACACACACACACACACACACACACACACACACACACACACACACACACACACACACACACACACACACACTCACACACACACACACACAGTTGGTATAAAAGGCACCAGTACCCCCACCAGTAGCAATATTACTGTAATATTGTTGATGTAAAAACATTGACATTATGCTAATGGTACGTAATTCGTAATTAAGGTGTTATTTCGTACACGTATTTTTAGGGACGGGTCGTGCGTTATAGTGTTGCTACGAAGGTATTTGTATGGCACACGTTGTTTTATTTAATGTCATTACTTGTATATTTATTTCCAACTTTGTAATTATTATTATTATTATTATTATTATTATTATTATTGTTGTGATGAGGATGACAGACCTTTCTTATTTTCTTTACTAATATTTATCATACAGTACATGTGTTGTTATTATCATGTTGTTGTTTTGTGTTACAGACGTGCGTTACCTTCGTCATGGCGGGGGGCGACGGGAGGCTGGTGATGGCCCGGGGGGGATGAATGTCACGGAGGGCCCCCTGCTGCTGGAGGAGGAAGACGAGGACGGAGGCGGCGCGGCGGCGGGGCTGGAGGAGATGGTGGTGGTGAGGGGCCAGAAGATACTGTTGGAGTGCCAGGTGCCAGATCACGTGACCCCGGTGCCAGGCGATGATAGCGTGGAGGGAGAGGTCCGCTGGTATCACGATGGTGTCAGGGTCAGTATAATAAAAGTGTTGGGGAAGAGAGTTATTGATTGGTTGGTGGGTTGGTTGATTAGTTGATTGGTTGGTTGATTGGTTGGATGGTTGGTTGGATGGTTGGTTGGTTGGTTGGTTGGTTGGTTGGTTGATTGGTTGGTTGGTTGGTTGGTTGATTGGTTGGTTGGTTGGTTAGTTGGTTGGTTGCTTGCTTGGTTGGTTGGTTAGTTGTTTGGTTGGGTATAGAGTGGCGGGGAAAATGAAAGAGTGGGTATTGGAAAAAAATAATATAATAATGTAATGCTGAATGAAAGTTAGAGGCGGCGAATAACTCTGGGCTGAGATGACTAAGTTCAATTACAATTTGCTGCTTAATTAAAATGTGGAGTGGCGTCTCATCACTCTAGTATATTTTATTTAGATTTCATTATTTTTGATGGTGTTCATTTTATTTATTTTCATGGCATAAGCTACAAGTATGTATGTACGAATTTCGCTGCATGCATTTTTGTAGCTTAATCCGCTCTGACCTCAAATTCTTTCATCCCTTGGGCATTTTGTTTACAATGAAGTAATCCCCAAGCTACAGTACTTCCATTCCTATTTTTGCATACTTTTATTTATGGTGGTATGTATGTATGTATTTTTTTAGTCATCTGTCTGTCTGTGTGATTGGTGACTAGAGTTTTGACCAAGAGTATTCTGTTTTTATTATATTTTGTGTGTGTGTGTGTTGTGTGTATGTGTATCACGTTGTATAATGTAGATGTATGCATGTTTTCGTTGACTCTGTAAATACAGTATGGGATGTGTGTCACTTACTTGCTGCCGTCGTCTCTGTATCTTGTCTCACGAATTTTTCATATCGTTATACATTGTCAGACGCGATTTATAATTTATATATTTATGGATATGGAACAATTTCCTGTATATATATTCATAGATATGAATTTATATATTTATAGATATAGATAGTCCACGTTATCCAGGGCAAAGTTTATAGAATAAGGGGTTACATAAAAGGCAATTGCATAGTGCCATAGAATTCTTCGAGTTCCACAGAGGCTGACATTGGAGTTACAAGTATATAGAGTTGATAAGGTTACATTGATTCTAACATTTTAATTCTTCATGAGAGAGGCTTTGACTTTTCTGGTACTGAAAACTTAATGTGGAGACCTTGTTGCAGCAGTGAAAGAAAGGTCGAGGGTGGTGTGTGTGTGTGTGTGTGTGTGTGTGTGTGTGTGTGTGTTAGAGTGAGAGAGAGAGAGAGAGAGAGAGAGAGAGAGAGAGAGAGAGAGAGAGAGAGAGAGAGAGAGAGAGAGAGAGAGAGAAGAAAACAATCGGAAAGAGAGTAAAGGAGGGTGAAAGAGAGAAATGGAGAGGGAGAAAGAGAAACGGGTAAGACATGGAAAGAGTTTTAGAGAAAGGGAGAGGTGAAGTCGTAACACGGGTTTATCTTTATTGGCCTCTCTCTCTCTCTCTCTCTCTCTCTCTCTCTCTCTCTCTCTCTCTCTCTCTCTCTCTCTCTCTCTCTCTCTCTCTCTCTCTCTCTCACTATATATTTGACTGTCATGTCACTGTTAGTATAAGACAGGGTCACCATAACCTACCTCATCATACTACTCCTGAGGCATTAGTCACAACATCTCACATTATATCTAAAAAACAATAACTACATCGATGGAGGTGGTCACAGGTCACAATATAACCTCCACCGAGGTAATAAGAGTCTTAGAGCAGCCTCACAGGCGAGCCACCTAAGGCAAAGGCTCGCTCCAGGAACCCCTTACTTTTTTGGAGGGGCTGATGGGAAACCAAACAACAACAACAAAAATTCCTTCTTTTCTCCGTTTTCCCATCTTTTCTTTTCCCATCTTTTCTTTTCTATTTTCCTTTATTATTTGTCTGATGTTGCGTCAATCACTCTTTTTGGTATTGTTCTATTCCTCCCTCTGTTTATATATCTATCCTTTCTGTTTCTTTTATTTCAGTCTTTCATTAGTATATTTAACAAATCACTTGACGTGTACAGTCGGCATCAGAAATTCATACACAGACCATAGGTTAAGAGAGGTGTTTATTCTGTACATATTGTAGGCATTGATCTGCTGACTAATTCAAGTTTTAGCCTGATAACATTACACGATAATTTTGGTGTTGGAAATTAATGTACAAAATGTTCAAGTTGTTACGAACCCTTGATGTTACAGTGGTGTATACGTATTCCTGAGGCCGACTGTACATTCCCTTTTATCTCTCTTTCCTTTCCATCTCCCTTGTCTTCACTATTAGTTTATTGAGAGTAATTTTTTTTTTTTTTTTTTTTTTTTTTGGTGAAGTAAAGATGTAAAGGTGCCTCCATTATATGCCAGGAAACAGATCACCTCAATATTACCAGTAGGGGATATGTTTTATTGACACTGTCTGGAGGAATCCATAACCATCCATTTTATATTACCTAGTATATGAACCTTCCTGCTGTCCTATATAAATTTGATATTAGTCTTTCCATACTACATGATGTCTTTTCCTTTCTTGTCAGCTTCGGCTCACCCTTGTTATATATGCTAGTTGGAATAGCAAAATCAAACAGCCTCGGAAGGACCAGTAGGTCTGTTGCTGTTTGAATGTCCTTTGTATTCCTCCTCCTCCTCCTACTCCTTCAGCGTCCGTCCCTTCAGGTCAATCGGTGGATGGAGTTAAGGGTTTGAACATCACAATTTTTTTATTTTTTTTTTTACCTGTCAATCAGTTGTCAATAATTTTCTGTTTTTATTTCTATATTCTTCGTCATATTCCCTGTAACTCGTGTCATAACTTTTTCACCATACCTCTATATACACTTTTATTTTTCCCTGCCCCAAATATTTTTCCTTTTATGTAGTGTATAACTTTCGTACTGGTTCAGTTTTATCGTGTACTGTATGGTATGGATTTAGACCAACGTGTAGCGTGTTTATTTCCAGTCAGTTTAATTGAAGCGGTGGTTGTAGTCACTAATCGGCTTAAGAGCCTAGAGGAATAATATTACTCAGCAAGGAATTTGTAATATACCAGTTTGTGATACTACTAAGCCAATTAATTCTCCTTCCGCCTCCCTCTTCCTCCTCCTTGCCCCTCACTCTCCACTCATCCATCGTCTCTAGTACCTCATTTGTTTCCCACTCATAATTCGCCCTCATACTCCTCCCTCCTCCATTCGTATCGTTTACCCTTTATCTTCAGTCCTCGCTTCTCCTTCCTCCTTCTCATCTTTCCTTTCCTTCTCTTACCTTTCTTTCTCCGCTTTCCTTTCCTTCTCCTCTTTCCTTTTTCTCTTTCCTTTCCTTCTCTTTTTCCTTTCCTTCTCCTCTTTCCTGTCCTCATACCCGCTCTCCTCATTACATGTGTTCATAGTTTATCTTCCTCCCTTGCTCATATCTCCCTACTACACTTTCATCCCATTGCTCCTACTCTCACCCAACCTCTTCTACTCCATTTCTCTGCATGTTCATCCTCCTCTCCCTTCCTACAATTATTTCATGCTCTTCCCTCCAGTCCAGTCCAGTCCTCTCTCACCCCAATCCCGTAAACCTGGGGATGTTGAAATACGAGTGTGCTGTAATCCATATCTCTCTCTCCCTGCATGTTCATCCTCTATAATATATCCTTCGTTCACCCCGTCTTCTGTGTCAACTCACCAACAGTGTATTCCTCTTCTCCTCCTCCTCCTCCTCCTCTTCTCCTCCTCCTTACCATTCTCGTCCTTCCTGTCTCCCATTCTCCCTCTCCTCCTCCTCCTCCTCCTCTACTTTCTCCTTTTCCCTATCCTCTGTCATCCCTAACCATTTTTCTCTCTGTTTGATTTTGTTCTCGCTTTCGTTCCCTCTCTTCCCCTCACCCCCCATCTCTTTCCTTTCACTTCACCTTTTTTTTAAAAACTTCTCAACCCCTTCCCTCTCTGACTTTCATCTTCCATCTGCTCCTACCATCCTTTCACACCAGACATGCATTTTTTTTTTCTCCCTCCCGTCTCCACATTACACCTCTCTCTCTCTCTCTCTCTCTCTCCCTCCCTCCCTCCTTTTCATCTCCACCTCATGAGTTTCATACCCCTCACCACCTAATGTAAGTTCCCACTCTTCACTCCTCTTGTTCCTTTCGTCTACTCTCTTTCACTTTTCCTCACCTCTCCTCTCCTCTCCTTTCTCCTGTCATATGATCCTCCTTCCCCAAAATCTATGTTCCCTTCTCCTTCTCCTTCCCCTTCTCCTTCCCCTTCTCCTTCCCCTTCTCCTTCTCCTTCTCCTTCTCCTTCTCCTTCTCCTTCTCCTTCTCCTCCTTCTCCTTCTCCTTCTCCTTCTCCTTCCCCTTCCCCTTCCCCTTCCCCTTCCCCTTCCCAACACCAACCGTGGCCCCTTCACTTAGGTTTACAGCCGCCACTAAACACACATAGAGAGAGAGAGACCTGGACGAACGGGGTGAGTGAATGAATGAATGAATGAGGAAGGGAGGCTGGCTGGAGGTGGAGGTGGAGGTGGAGGCGGAAATAGAAAGTGTGAATGTTGGTCTAGAATGGAAAAAGTTACAGTGTGGTGGAGAATGAGTGAGACTGCAGGAGATTGTTAGAGAAGAGTATGTTTGTGTGGAAGAAAGGTATACATGGTTGAAAGAAGGTATAGTTATGCTACTTTAGTCTGTGGTGAAAATAGGAGTGTGCCTGAATGTGGGTTGAAAAATGGAACAAGGTGGATATGAGAACAAAAGGGTGAGTAATTATGTGGGTGGAGGAAAGAGGAAAAAGTGGTGATAGGAAAAGAGTGTAAATGTGGGTGGAAGCAAAAAGAGAGAGAGAGAGAGAGAGAGAGAGAGAGAGAGAGAGAGAGAGAGAGAGAGAGAGAGAGAGAGAGAGAGAGAGAGAGAGAGAGAGAGAGAGAGAGAGAGAGAGAGTTAATGAACGGACTGTGGAAGTGAGAGTAAGAGGGAAAGTCTGTGGAAGATATGGAGAGAAAGAGTAATAGAGACGGCAGGAGGGAAAAGAGAGAGCGACCAGGAGAGAGAGAATGAGAAAACTTGGGAGTCACAGGATGATAGAGAGAGAGAGAGAGAGAGAGAGAGAGAGAGAGAGAGAGAGAGAGAGAGAGAGAGAGAGAGAGAGAGAAAGAGAGCTGATGACTGCAGAACCTAGCAAGACCAAGGAGAAAAATGAATAAATAGAAGATTAAACTGGAAAACCCAACACGAAAATGAGAGAACCAAGAATGGAAAAGGTAATACAAAAAACTAATAGATTATAGAACTGAGTTAATTAAAGATAAAGATTACAATAAAATAAAATATAATGATGAACAGGTAGAAATGAAAGCGGAACGCAGGAAAAAAAAATGGGATGGATTTTTTTTTTAACAGGCGAAATAATTAATTGAATATAAAGTTATGTGCAAAAAGCAGCATTTTTCTCATTCCTTTTTTTCATTGTTTGGCGCAACCTTTTATGACTCAGATTTACTGCACTGCGCCGAGTTCGTTTATTATTATTATTATTATTATTATTATTATTTTTATTATTATTTTGTTTTGTTTTGTTGTTGTTATTATTATTATTATTATTATTATTATTATTATTATTATTATTATTATTATTATTATAATTATTTTTATTATTATTATTATTATTATTATTATTATTATTATTACTATTACTATTACTATTATTATTATTATTATTATTATTATTATTATTATTATTATTATTACCGTGTGTCATGTTTATTGGCTTTGGAGTCTCTTGGTGAATGTATGGCATAACTATTATATTTAATTTTATACTTTGAGCTTGTATGTCTTTTATACTTCTCGAATCTCCTCTGACCTCATCTAATCTACCTCACCCCTTCACCCCCAAACAGATACGAGATTATTGTTGTTCGAGTCCCGTGGTGAATGTCATGTATTACGGCATAACTATTATTTGTTTACATTTTATATAGTACTTGTTCAAACTCATCTAACCTGCCCTGACCCCTCCCCCCCTCACCCCCAACAGATACGAGATTCTTGTTGTTCGAGTCCAGTGATGAATCTATTATTTGTTTACATTTTATATGGTACTTGTTTATATTTTATACTTGTCCAAACTCCTCTAACCACATCATCTAACCTGCCTTGACCCCCTCATCCCCAACAGGTACGAGAAGACCTACGTGTGAGCATCATGTGGACGGGTCGGTTGGTTTTGTCACACGCCGTGGTGGGGGACTCTGGCGTGTGGTCATGTCGGCGTTCCTCCAGGCCAGGCCCACGCACCAGGCTCCTCGTCACTAGTACGTGCTGGCAGGGTGTTGTACTTGTTGTAATATAGTTGTAGCTGTTGTAGTAGTTCTAGTTGTGGTAGTTATTAGAATACATGCATGTACACTGTAAACATTGAATAAGGTCCCAGGAACTTGAAATGGGCTGGGATCTTTTATTTGGAGTTTCACCACGAATTTATGTACGGGACTGTCCCTCTCGTATGCAGCTGACAGCATAAATTAACTCCAGCCTCGTGTGCATAATGAGAGTCTGGTGATTTGTTAACGTTGTACGAATATTCTGAGGCAGTGTTCCTTCAGATTTATGGTGTATATTTTGTAGGGACGAGACAACAGCCAATACAATGGTGCCTGTTTGAAGCTGCATCTAGGACTTATAAGAATATCATAAGTCCAGTATTATATTATATTTGTATACGTATCTATCATACAAATACAGAAATGGAGAAAAACGGAAGGTGGAATTTCTTTCCATGGATTAAGTCGAAAGATGGTGAAAAAAATAAATCATGTAAATTTAACCTTGGGTTGGATAAAGAAACATAACACCTGTAGGAGAACATTGCTTACAAAGCTGTTACGGTGTCGAGATGAAACGTAAGTTGCTCATTTTATCAACTGCTGTGGAACAAAGATTATTACAAAACACACACGAAGGAATTACGTAGCGGTACGTGTTTAGTACTTGTGAGAATACTGTTAAGAGCATATAACTAACAAAATAACACGAGCCATTCTATATAGTACCGGTGTCAATATAATGAAGTGTCCCTAAAAATCTTATAATTATCCTGACATAGACAAACATCAGACCAACTCAGTGTACCATTTGCATTCCGCTCCACCAATCAACCAACCCAAGGATTTGTATTGGTATTACCTTGACTCCACAGGTTGACAAAAGATAATAATCAAAACAGCGGGAAATGACAAAATTGCATATAACTCCATACTTAGGGAATCAATGAGCGCGGGAATGGTAATGGTGATTGGATTCTGTTGCCTCTTTTACCTCTTTTACCTCTGTTTATTTGTTCGTTTGCTTGCTGGATAGAGCGGTCATGATCTTTCCTTTGCTGTATGGGAATATGTTGACTCTATCCTTGCTGAAGAGAACATTTATATGATTTAAAGTGTGTAATGCTGAGAAGTGTTTGTAGAATCCGTAGAATTGATAGGGTGAGAAATATTTAAATCTGAGAAAGGTGTGGTGTAAGCAAATCACTGGATCAGAGAGTGGAAGAAAATATTATGAGATGGTACAGTATGTTCATGTGGAAAGACTGAATGACACACGAGTGGTGAATAAGATGTATGAAAGTGATTTTGAGGGGAGGAAAGGAAAGGATAGACCAAGGAGGAGATGGCACAATATAGTTAGAGATTGTGTAAGAAAGCGTGGAATGATTATGAATGAAGCAAAAGAACTGGTGTTTGATAGGCAAAAATGGAAGCAATTCATAAGGAAGTGTGTATGTCAGGGCTGGCAACCCGGTTATAACTTGGAAATGGATGGAATGGCTTCTTTCACCAAGGCTAAGTGAAGGAAGGGTCTTACGTCGTGGATGCACTAACCTGTGGTGGGGAGCTGAGAATTTTTGTTGACACGAAAGGGGGAGTGATTGTGTGCGATACCCATAACACTGGGTACTCTGTGTCTACTTCTGTATTCTGCTTCCTTTCCTACCCCTGACGCTAGAACCTACACACCCTTTGAAAAAATAAAATGGAAAAAAGAAATTGAGTATTGATGAAAAAAAAAAATTGAGTATTGATGATGATGATGATGATGATGATGAATTCTTAAGATCCCTTTTAGCTTCACTTGTGTACATGGTTACATTATACTACTTAGAATCTTGCGACATTAGCCCGAGTATATCTGAGGCACAACACTGTGTAATATCTGGGTGTAAATATTGGTTCCCAAGTACAAGAATTATTGTCTGGTAATGGTCAGGAAAAAATACAAACGTGGCTCATGTGTTGTTATTATAAAGGTTAATGGAAACCTTTTAACTCGACCCTCTCTCTCTAAAGTGGATGTTGTGTACCCAGGTCTTTGTAAATGGGATAATAGTCACCCTTCTCTTGACGAATAGACTTCCTTTCAACTTGGCAACACACTCTGGTATTATGCAAGGTAAATTGTTTAAGTTGCCCCCTCAGGTAAAGAAGAGTAAATGGTGTGTGTGTGTGTGTGTGTGTGTGTATGAGAGAGAGAGACAGACAGAGAGAGACAGAGACAAAGAGAGACAGAGACAGAGAACAGTAAAAACAGTTTAGGAGAAAGATAATTTTAAGCCAGGTATAGTTAGTGATGAGGGAGGGAGGGAGGTGGGTGTGAATGAAGGGTTGGTGTTGATGTTCTGATAGTACTGATGACAGGGAAGGTATTCACAGAAGGGCCGTATCAATGAGAGGGTGAAGGGGTTGATGAGAGGCCAGTGACGCGTCCAGTACATACACACAACGAGAAGGCAAAGGTGTATAGTGATAAGAACAGGGTATACCGGTGTTATGTTGTGTTGTATTGTCAGTGGTAATGGTAGGTGTGTGTGTGTTAGAGAGAGAGAGAGTTTTGTTAATGTTTTTTCGTCCTTACTTCGTTTCGTCAGAGGGTTGGACTCGTTGATGGTGTGTGTGTGTGTGTGTGTGTGTAGTTCATGTTTTTTCGTCCTTACCCTAGTTACTTCACATGGTTGGACTCGTTGTGTGTGTTTGTGTGTGTGTTCAGCAGTTGGCATGTCACTAGTGGGAGATTGAACATTTTCATTTCCTGCCACTGAGATGTTTTTATTCAAACCTCAAACATTATTGGCTCATTCTGCTTCCTTCATTCACTTTGCTTCCTTCATTCACTTTGCTTCCTTCATTCACTTTGCTTCCTTCATTCACTTTGCTTCCTTCATTCACTTTGCTTCCTTCATTCACCTCGCTTCCTTCACTTACCTCGTTTCCTTCATTGACCGAGTCCATCCCAATCAAGTGTGCAAAAGGAAAGCCAAATCCATCTACCCAGCCACTCAACCCATCTACCCACAGACACCAACACATTCACCTACCCACCAACATACCCACCTACCCACCAACACACCCACCTACCCACAGACACACACCTTACCTACCCACCACATCTAACCACATTTATAAACTGGACAATAAGTGATGTGGCGCCAGTGTCATATAAACGAAGGAAGAGTATAGGTAATGAGAACACAGTGAGAGTTATTCTGGTTCGCTCAGTTACACCTCGAACCCATTTACTCCCAGGCCATTTGTAACTTTAATTGTCCACCCACCTAGCCAGCCAGCCACCCTGTGAATAGTGAGGGAGCGAGCGTTGACCCCCATCCCACCAGAAGTGACATCCTTTTCTAACCATGACTTGACTTGGACTATCTCCCTATACTGTAATTTTTTTTCCTTCTGTCATCCCATACTTTGATCTCTCTCTCTCTCTATCAATTTATCTATATCTATCTATCTATCTATCTATCTAATATCTTGTCTGTCTATCAGTTGTCTGTCTGACTGTCTATCTATCTATCTATCTATCTATCTATCTATCTATCTATCCCATCCATCCCTCACACCAGCCACTGTCTGAGTTTCAAGACAGTACACAAACGGTGAATGAATTTTACAAAAGTTCGAACGCAACAGCTGAGGCGGAAGTGGAAGAGACAAATACCAAGGAGGAAGAGGAAGAGGAGGAGGAGGAGGAGGAGGAGGAGGAGGAGGAGGAGGAAGAGGAAGAGACAAATACCAAGGAGGAAGAGGAGGAGGAGGAGGAGGAAGATGAAAGAGAATTAAAGAGGAGGAGGAAGAAGAAGAAGAAAGAGCATTAAAGATAAGGAGGAGGTAAATGTCAGTAATGGGATGCAGAAACAGAAGAAACAAATGGAAAGTATGTGGAGTAGAAAGAGAAGAAGGAATATATAAAAGAGATTAGGAATATGAACATAGGAGGAGGAAAGAGGATGCAAGGGAGACGGAGGGAGAAACGGAAAATTAGGAGACAGAGATGAAGAGAACAAGATTAAGAGAAAAGATGAATGAAAACCAAGAAGAAGAGGAGGAGGAGGAGGAGAAGGAGGAATGAAAAATATTATCAAGAAGGGAAAGAAAAGGAGATAAAATGTGAAGATAATGAGGGAGAGGGAAATGAAGAGAAAAGACCGTGAAGATTAGGATAAAAATGACAACAAAAGGAGAGAGGATTAAATGTGAGACGAAAGATATAGATTACCAAAATAAAAAAATAAAAATGAAGGGGTAAAAATGGCAAGGAAAATAGAAAGGAGACGAAGAAAACGAGGGAAAAATGAAGACAAAAGGGGTAAGATAAATACGATAATAATAAAGAAAACATGAGAAGAAATTATTAAAGTAAAGGAACAGCATAACAATGAAAAGGAAGAAGATGAAGAAAGAAAGATCAGATGAAAGACTACATGCAGAAGGAGGAAAAAAAAAAAAAAGTAGACTAAAACAGAGAGAAGAATAAAAATAAAAGAAAATGTGAAGAAGAGGATAAAAAGATAAAGATAGAATAACGAGAATGTTACTAAAGGATGAGGTAATGTTATGATATCGAGTAAAGACGGGTATGAGGAAATGGAATAAAGATTGGGAATATTGAAGAAATAGATAGGAAAAGGTTATTTTTTGGTGATAATGGGCGAAAAATGAAATCGAACAACACACACACAGAGAGAGAGAGAGAGAGAGAGAGAGAGAGAGAGAGAGAGAGAGAGAGAGAGAGAGAGGAGTAGTTGTGTAGTTAAAGTCCATTGCTAGGGTTAGATATCACACACACACACACACACACACACACAAGTTAATTTCCATATGGCGTGTTGCCCCTACCTACTCTATACCTCCTCCTCCTCCTCCTCCTCCTCCTTCCTTACTGCCATCTTTGCTCATCCTGGGAAAAGAGTATTATCAACCAGCTCCCACGGCCGTCATAACTCACCCTTGTAATAGCGTTAGGGGCCATGATCTAGTGCCTCCTGGGGGAAAAATATCTGAAAGGGATGGTGAGGAGGGAAGGGAGAAGGAGGAGGAGGCTTATGACTTTTTATAATCTCTCCATATATATATTTTTTTATTTTCACTTTTTTTTTTTTATTATTATATTTTTTTTTATTATTATTTTTTTTTTTATATCTATTATGTTATTTTATTTTATTTTTATATATTTTTTTATTTATAGATTTATTTGTTTATTTATTTGTATATCTATTTATTTATTTATTTATGTATATATTTTATTTTATTTCTTTATATTTTTTTTTGTAATTATTTCTTTTTATTTATTTTTATGTATTTATTTCTTTTTATTTATTTTTATTTATTTTTATCTCTTTATATTTTTTCATACCATGGTCTTCCCTACGTAGCAATAGCAGCAACAGGGGTCGGGTCGGGTCGGGTTAGGGTAGGGTAGTACTGGGTGGATCATACCGTCAGCTCTCTCTCATCCTAGCAAAGCATTAGCAGTATTACGTGTTGAATGGGTAGAGAAAGAAAGGAAGGAAGGAGGGGATGGATGGATGGAGGTGTGGGTGGGTGGAGGTACTGCTGGGAGGAGAGAAAAAGTAGGAGAGGGACGAGGGAGATTACTGTAAAAGAAAAAGTTCGAGAGAGAGAGAGAGTAGAGAGTAGAGTAGAGAGAGAGATAGTGCAAGTGATATCAGAGTGAGTAAAATGAGAGCGAGAGTAGAGATAGTGAAGTGACACCAGAGAGAGAGAGAGAGAGAGAGAGAGAGAGAGAGAGAGAGAGAGAGAGAGAGAGAGAGAGAGACGTGCTGGACTAAGAAAAAAGGAGATTACACTTGGTGAAAAAGTTACGAAGGTAGAATATTAAAAATAGCCCAAAGTTAGGAGGAAGAGGAGGAGGAGGAGGAGGAGGAGGAGGAGGAGGAGGAGGAGGAGGAGGAAGAGGAGGAGGAAGAGGAAAAGGAAGGTTAATCAAGGTAGAGAAATAAAAAAAAATGATCTGTGGCAAGAGAAAAAAAATGAGAGTTATGAATTGAAAAACTTTGAAAGAGAAAAAGGGAGGGGTATAGAAAATGTTGGGCTTTATGGATTGGTAGAATAGAAGTGGAAGTAGTGGAGGTGGAGGTAATATTATTCAATGTTGACTTATGGTGAAGTAGACGTGTGAAGGACAAGGCTGAGAGAGAGAGAGTGAGAGAGAGAGAGAGAAAGAAAGAGAGAGAGAGAGAGAGAGAGAGAGAGAGAGAGAGAGAGAGAGAGAGAGAGAGAGAGAGAGTACACACACACACTTTCCAACCTAGTATGTGAAAATAACTTACAAATAAAAGACAATCATATGAAAAAAACGGGAAAGAAAGACATATTAAGGAACTGAAAAGAGGAAAGGATTAATGAGACAGACTGACAGACAGACACACAACAGAGATGCGAACTAACAATGGAGGGAGTGACGCCCCCCACTACACACCACTACTACTAATGCCCCCCCTCAATTATTCACCCAGGCGTGTGTGTGTCCCCTCCCCCCCTCCCCCACCCTTTACCTCCCCTCGCCTCGCCTCAACACACACACACACACACACACACACACTCACACACACACATACACACATACACACACACACTTTACCTCCCCTCGCCTCAACACACACACACACACACACACACACACACACACACACACATACACACACACACACACACACACACACACACACACACACACACACACCACCTCACTTATTCAATGTTGCCTCGAGTTTTACATTGTCTTTCTGGGTTGTTGGTTTTTCATATTCTTCAACGCCCCTTTTCATAATATAAATCTCCCTTCCAAACTCGTGTTCTAATTTGAAATAGTTTCCTTTTTAAAGTTTTGTTATACGAAAAAAAATATATATATATCTTGTTATTGATAGTGTTGTGAGTGGACGAGCTTTTCCTTCCTTCCTTCCCTCTATTTCAACTTTGTATTATGCAACAAAACTAAAACCTTTACTCTCTGCTCCTTCTATATTACGACCATTTTATCATTCAACGTTCAATCTTATTCAGGACAAATTTTATGCTTCTTATCTAACTCAATGTCTTATTTATAATCTATTATTATTTATTATTATTATTATTATTTATTTTTTAGTATTATTAATTTTGTTATTATTATTATTATTATTATTATTATTATTATTATTATTATTATTATTATTATTATTATTATTATTTTAGTATTAGTATTATTGCTATTATTATTTGTATTATTATTATTGTTATTATTATTGTTATTATTATTGTTATTATTATTATTGTTATTATTATTATTTTATTTTTTATTTTTTTACAACGCCCACTGAGTCCTGCACTGGCTGCCTTCGTATTCACCAACTCCTGATATCAAACGCTAATATATAGTCATCACCCACTTTTCATGCAGCACTCCATTAGTATATTATATTCAGTGTCCTTTTACCTATTTTAATCTTTATATTCTACTTCCTTTATTCAGTATGACGTAATATATATTAACCTCCGTTTCTGACACGTATATTTGTTTTGATTCCCTCCCCTCCCCCCCCCCCTAATCTCAAGGTATTCAACTCCCACTAATACTCAGATCTATATCATTTAAGGGAAGGTTTCTCTGGTTCGTAAATGGAAGGCTACTGATTCCTCCCAACTTTACCAGAAAACAGACGTCCTCAGTGGAACTAGAGGGGATTCATGGTTTCGTGAGACAATTTGGAGGGATCAGAGACCTTCAAATCACCATAAAAAAAAATATATCCCCTTATCATTGGCCCTATTTTTGGTATTCAATATTCTCGTCCTGCCCTACACTTCTTTGTACTGCGGGGGGAATGAACAGGAGGGGAATATGATTAAAGAGTATTATTGTTGTTGGCATTCTTGTGAGTATCTCTGTGGCCCAAAGCTTATAACCCTCACTGGTGATAGCAAGATTGTGTGTGTGTGTGTGTGAATTATTTTTTTTCCAGTCATGTTATAACTTTCATAGTAACATAATAATATCGTACTTCATGAAAGATGTACAGTACAAGAACTAGGATATTACTGTTGCTGATAATGTGAAATTTCCTCTGATTACAATTATCTGTCGAAAGATTCCAAGTCGAAGTGATGTGTTTGGCAAGGATTATGTACAGTCACTAAAAGTATTCTTTTCTTCACTACCACGGTTTTGAATCGATGTAATTTGTCACTTAGGCCATTAAGTTGACCTACATGACTTCATTAGGATTGGTAAACAGCTAAAGGAAGAGATATTGATTAATTTTCAAGAATATTGGTGAGTTACGACTACAACTCTAAACGTTTCACACATTGTACAGCAGACAGTCCACCACCGTGACTGAACTGACATTTCCTGACCTTCCAACGAAAATGGATTCATAAAATAGGCAATGTGTCAGTGTATGTGACAGCTCGCACGGTGGAATCCCTCCTCGTGATAATTAATTCAGATCCTTTCTTATATTTCCAGTTGTACTAGAGTTTTGATTATTGACAATATTATTTGGGTTGACGTGTACTTCTTTCTGTAGTTCATTTCTTGGCTAGACGTATTAATTTCTAGTATTGTGATTAATTTCAAAGGATCGTCATTGCATTTCTTCATAAATTGATTAATATACACTCGCTATATTTTTCCACCTCTCTCCTGATCAGTATTCATTGATTTGTTGTTCCACGAAATTCCCTCTTACTTCAAAAAACATTCTCCCAGTTACCTTAATATATTTCCCCTTCTTTCATTCATGTTTCCATATAAATCCATACAATTTCCATTTCATTAGTTCCCTATAATACGATCCCTTCCTCTTTGATATCCCCGGGTCCATTTATCTCCCATCACAGGCCTATACATACATACATATGATGGGACACAAATGGATGGTTGTACCTGCTGGGGTAACCACTCTAGATTACTCGCTTCCATGAAATTATGCTTATTTATCTC
>JAWZYT010004701.1:30000-65000 GCA_034508575.1 Petrolisthes manimaculis
TACCTCCAATTTTCTGACTACATCACAGGGTTCCTTAAGTGCTTGTCCTCGTTATCCCACATCTCACTTTGTTTCTCTCGTCTCTTGTATGTCTTCTATCACTTCCCTTTCATCTTGAGTGTGTGGTGTGTTTGTGTGATGTGTTGTGTTCAGTTTTGTACTTTGGTAAGATGTGGTGTGTGGTTTAATGTGCCTTAGTGAGCTCTGATGTGGGGAAAGTGATTTATGGTGTGGTGTGATACGATGTGTTGTGGTGTGGTGTCTTGGGGTGTGATGTGATGTAGTGGTTGGTGTCTTGGGGTGTGGTGTGATGTGGTGTGGTGTGGTGTGATGTAGTGGTTGGTGTCTTGTGGTGTGGTGTGATGTAGTGGTTGGTGTCTTGGGGTGTGGTGTGGTGTGGTGTGGTGTGGTGTGGTGTGGTGTGGTGTGTGATCATAAGAGAGATGTGGTATTGAGTTTGGCATCACGTTACTCACTAAAACTGAGACATAACTCAATACCACACCACTCCTATGATCACAGAAAAAGAACAAAGAGGGAGAGAGAAATTACAGTCAGAAAGAGAGAAAACGGGATTGTGTAAATGTTAGGAAATGTGTATGTGCATAGGAGAAAAGAGAGAGAGAGTTTGTGTGCGTCCGTCCATGTGTGTGTGTATGTGTGTGTGTGTGTGTGTGTGTGTGTGTGTGTGTGTGTGTGTGTGTGTGTGTGTGTGTGTGTGTGTGTGTGTGCATCAGTGTCAAAGGAGTGTCACATTTTTCGTTCCCTGTGAGTCGAGCTTCAATTATTACGCCGAGCTGGACCACAAGTTGCTGTTCTGGTTTTTATTTTTTCATCTGCCCCGCCAGACATTCCCTGATCACCCGGCCGTAACGTGACTGGAATTGGACTGAGCTCACTCCTGGAATTTATTACATCTATATATTTATTCTGTGCGTGCTGGTTTGAGGGAGCTTCGACCCCCGATTCCCCTGAGTTTTAACTGGAATATTCCTTGATGTTTTGGTGTACAGAAATTCGTCTATATGATTTTATTTTCCTCCACTAAAATAGTTGAGTATTTTTCCCTCGCGATAGTGATGCAAAGATATTTAGATAAAACATATTTACACTTTTATCCTGAACTTTACTCCTTACATACTTTTCTCACTATTTTTCTCACATCTTTTTCTTACTTTTCTCCCGCACCCTGACAATCCCTTTCCACACGCCCTCTGTACACATTATCTCCTCACTCTCTCCCAAACCTCCCCATACCCTCATCTCACATTCTCCTTACCTTCTTCCCACACTCTCATTATCTTCACTCCTTCCACACACTCCCCATGCACATCCTCCTCTCACATTTCCCACACACACACTTTCTCTCTCGATCATTACCCTCCTCCAACACTCCTTACACCCTCCTCCCATACTCCATACACTCTCCCTCTTTCCACACCCTACTACCATACTCTCCCTCTTTCCACACTCATCTCCCATACTCCACACACTCCCTCTTTCCACACTCATCTCCCATACTCCCCACACTCACCCTCTTTCCACACCTACCTCCCATAGGCTACTCCCCACACACTCCCTCTTTCCACACCCATCTCCCATACTCCTCACACTCTCCCTCTTTCCACACCCTCCTCCCACATTCACTTTACCACACTTCTCTCATTGCTTGGCGTGTTTCCTAATGCCATAAGTGTTTAGTTGTGTGTTGCCTCCCACCCACTTGTGTCTCTTTGCCATTCCAGCAGCCACCAACACCATTGCCATTTGCCACTCGCGATGATGACTCCAGGTTGTGTCTTGGCCTCCCTGGTGCTGTTAGTAGTGGAGGAGGAGGAGGTTAGGGAGTGCTCAGTCTCAGTGCTGCTGCTTTTAACACTCACACGAACTCTAGAGATTGTTTCATTTTTCTCTCTCCGTCCCAAGACTATTTGATGTTAAGATGGGCAGAGCGGGAGATTAATTGTTTTTTTTTTCTTGTACTTCAGGAGGATGGCATTTCAAGGATAGCCCAGAAGTCACATTTCTATATATATACTCATGACCTTTATCATAGACAGCTTTGAAATTAGTATATAAGTTTCTGCAGGGCGATTCAGACACTTTTTTAAGTTATTTTGTCTTCATGTGTCAAATTAAGGTGTCATTTAAAACAACTTTAGTTTAGTTATCTATTGACTGGTGACCATGATGCAGATACACCACCATAGGAGACAGTGTAGGATGGAGAGTGGTCGTGGCCTGCCAAACATTAAATTATTTAGATATACTGTTTATACATACACTGGACAACCTCCCAATAATAATGAAAATAATTATCATCTATACTATAAATGACAAACCATCTCTGTTTGTCCGCTTATAACTCAAAAACGGTTACACCTACATCCAAAACTCATATATATTCTGAATCACCATCACCAGGCGCTGGTTTTGATATAACGAAACATAACATAACTCGATTAATATTAGTCGTACCTGTATTCTTAATCTGATGCCTTCACTTTGGGGAGTTACTGTTGTACACTCATGGTCAAAAGTCCTGCAACAACTTCCAATGAGATAGCTTCAAAAAAATGATCCGAAACTATAGCTGCTGGTCTCTGCAATATTGGTTCATAAGTTTCAATGAAATGGCTCGCTTTTATTCCCCAGGTTGTAGGACTTTTGACCATGACTGTACCTTAGTTGTGTTAATGTATGTTGTGGTATTCAGTTTTTTTTATCTTGTCTCTTCATCTGTTAAAGGTTGTGTGTCTATCTCTATTATTCTCTATCTCAATTCCCCACTCCCCCCTTCCATTTCTCTCACCTTGTGTATCTCTGTTATTCTGTCTCGATTCTCCCCTCCCCTCTCTCGTATATTTCTCTCTTCTCTCTTCCTTCCATCCCACATTAACCACACCTCTCCTCCCTATACACCCTATCCACAGTTCCCCCTTCTCTCTTCCTTCCATCCCACACTAACCACACCTCTCCTCCCTATACACCCTTTCCACAGTTCCCCCTTCTCTCTTCCTTCCATCCCACATTAACCACACCTCTCCTCCCTACACCCTACCCACAGTTCCCCCTTCTCTCTTCTTTCCATCCCACACTAACCACACCTCTCCTCCCTTCACCCTATCCACAGTTCCCCCTGAGCGTCCTTACCTGATGTACGGTGGTGCCCAGTTGGCGGCGGGGGCAAGACTCACCACGAGGGACGGCAACACCATCACTTTACACTGTGTTGTGGAAGGTGGCAACCCAGCACCACACATCACATGGCTCCTCGCTGCAAGGGACGTCACACCATCCAGTCAGGTCAGTCGCTTCATGGGTTTTTAAGGTCAGGTCAGGTCAGTTGCTTCATGGGTTTTTAATTATGGTCAAGTCAGTCAATTCATGGGTTTTTGAGGTCAGGTCAGTCGCTTCATGGGTTTTTAATTATGGTCTGGTCAGTCGCTTCATGGGTTTTGAAGGTCAGGTTAGTCGCTTCATGGGTTTTTAAGGTCAGGTCATTGCTTGCTCCTTCACTACATTCTTTTCATTCAATTTAGGTTAGTTGGTTCACGGATTTTTAGGTTAGAGGTCAGTAGGTTCATGCATTCATTTCACCTGGACTTATTTTGTGTGTATGTTTGTGTGTGTGTGTGTGTTCAGGTAGATGTATGCATATGGAAGTTGTGAATGAATGGTCAAAGTAGATGTCGTGTTGTCATTACTAAACTCTCCTTCTTCAGTGTAAATTAACACCTCGACCTCATTCTACATTCATCATTTTAACTTTCTCCTGCTCCTCTTTCTTTTCATATTTCCTTCTCTTCCTCACCCGCATCATCCCCCTCCTATCCCCTTTCCTTCTCCCCCTCCTCCCCCCTTTCCTTCTCCCCCTCCTCCCCACTTTCCTTCTCCTCCTCCTCCCCACTTTCCTTCTCCTCCTCCTCCCTTTCCTTCTTCTCCTCCTCCCTTTCCTCCCATTCCTCCTCCTGCTCCTCCTCCCTTTTCTTCTCTTCCTCCCTTTCCTTCTCCTCCTCCTCTCCCTTTCCTTCCCCTCCTCCCTTTCCTCCTCCTGCTCCTCCTCACGTAGTCCAGACACCAGAATTGCCTCATTACCAGAAACTAAAGCAATTATAGGCTCCCATGACCCTCCCCCTCAACTCACCTCCCTTCCCCATCCTCCTTCCTTCCCTCTTCTCCCTTCCCCATCATCCTTCCTTCCCTCTTCTCCCTTCCCCATCCTCCTTCCTTCCCTCTTCTCCCTCCCTATCCTTTCCCTTCCCATTTCCACTCCTTCCATCATCCCCATCCCCCTCCCCATCCCCACCTCCTTCCCTCTCCCCCATTGGTCACGTGCCTCCCAATTCCTGTAGGTTAGCAGTGCTCCCATTGGCCCTCACAAGCCCAACTGCCTACCAATCACAAGCAAGGATTTCCCCCGACCAAGCTCGTCTTTCCCTTCACTAACCATCACTTAACTAACTCACCTCGGTGTTGGTGGTGGGAAATGGAGTCACGTTATTAATACACTCATTTTAACAGTTACATATATATATTTTTTTTTTTGTAGTTTGATATTATTGTTATTTTTATTATTTTTATTTTATTTGTGATTTATTATTATGTATTCCTTTATTGTGTTATTCCCTTTGTTTTATGTTATTACTTTTTTTTTATTGATTTTATTCCTTATTTTATAATTGATTTTATTCCTTATTTTATAATTGATTTTATTCCTTATTTTATAATTGATTTTAATTTAATTCTAATTTGTGTGTGTGTGTGTGTGTGTGTGTGAGTGAAATTAGCATGTGCGTGTGTCGTACGCTGAGTGCAAATTATTCATGACATTCAAATCATATTACTTGAAATTATCGCAGTTGATTTTATTATTCTAGTTAATGGTGATGGTGCTTCCTCCCTGTCTACCTTTATCATTCTTTCTCCTCCCTCTCTCTCTTTCTTTCTACCACTTTCTCCTCCTCCCTGTCTCTCTCTTTCTAATTCTTTCTCCTCCTCCCTGTCTACCTTTCTAATTCTTTCTCCTCCTCCTCCCTGTCACTTTCTACCTCTTTCTCCTCCTCCCTCTCTCTTTTTTTTACCTCTTTTTCCTCTTCCCTGTCCCACTCTTCCTTTTATCTCCTCCTCCAACTTCCTATTCTCGCACTCTTTCTTCTCCTCCTTCCTCCCCCACTCTTTTTCGTCTCCCCCCCCTCTCTTCTTCCTCCCCCCTCCCCCCATGTAATGAGCACAATAAGCCTCTTTATCTTCACGCGTACAGTCTGGATTTTACGCCTGCTTGGAGCCTGTTTACATTGCATCTCTCTCTCTCTCTCTCTCTCTCTCTCTCTCTCTCTCTCTCTCTCTCTCTCTCTCTCTCTCATAAAGTGGATAATATTTTGTAGTCGAATTGAGAGTTACCCATTCCTCTAACTAATACATGTCCACAAACAAACAAATTCAGAATACGAGTAGAGAATGTGTTGTGTTTCGTAGTTTTCAGGAATCAGTCAGTAACCCTACAGAGTTCCCACATGGTATTATATACTTTTGATGCAGTGGAGTACATTAATTCCTCCAAAGTATGATAGGAAAATGAACCAGACTAACAAAAATAACTGTAGCTTTGTTGCTTGGATTTGTTTGAAGGAATCATTTGCTTCAGATTTAGCAACACTTAATTAGATACCTCTCTTTCCTTAAGCAACACTATATTTCCCCTCTATAAATACCTCTCTTTCCTTATGTGTGTTTAGGTTCGATCGGAGTGGCTGGAGGAGGAGAGTCAGTACCACAGCGTAAGTAACCTGACGGTGGCGAATGCAGGGCGCGAGCAACACAACACTACGGTGGCCTGCGTGGTCAGACACCCCTCACTGCAAAGCCCAGTCCCAGTCTCACTCACCCTCAACATACAGTGTGAGTACAACCCTGCCTTCATTACCAAACTCATGTCCTGGAATTGTTAATCTCATATATTATTAACCCTGTCAAGTTTCAGTGATATTTCTTCCT
This sequence comes from Petrolisthes manimaculis, assembly GCA_034508575.1. Taxonomy (NCBI): domain Eukaryota; kingdom Metazoa; phylum Arthropoda; class Malacostraca; order Decapoda; family Porcellanidae; genus Petrolisthes; species Petrolisthes manimaculis. The sequence goes on from JAWZYT010004701.1 coordinate 35,998, forward strand.
TGAATATATATTATTTTCATGCGTAAGTCCTCAAGGGATTCTCAGATGCATTAGTAGATCATGAAGATACACAATGAGTACGTTGATAATTATCTCTCCAAGAAATGTTAGTAAAAGGATGATGTTTGAGAGTGAGTGGAAGGAGTATGAGTGTGAGTAGTGACCGGATGGTGATTGAAAAGTGAATAGTGAATGTGAGTACAGGTATTTGTGACACGTTAGGTAGCATTTATTGTGTTTATGTAAATACTACTTTCCGAACGCGTTAAATACTGACGTAGCAGCCTTATTGTATTTGTATAGTGTTAGCTTTGTTTACTGTCTCTCGTGTTGTATGTAAAACTAACGGTATCATTGAAGGTCACTCGCTATTTTTCTATTTTAGTTTTTTATGTCTGTATGTTGTGTTGTGTTCCGCCTACATGTTCAGTGTTGATGGTTGGACAGAAGCTAGATGTCTTGCCCTCCAGATACACTATATATTTTCCCTGATAGTACGAGTAAACAAGGGAGCCCACGAAAGAAGAAATAAATATGTAAACGTCTGAGCAACATAAACACAATATATAAAATTGTGTATATATGGCCGGTATGTTTGTGCTGATATCGTTCACTACTCGAGGGCAGAAATGGAGGGAAAGGTTACAGTTAAGTAATGTCAACACGCAATGTCTTATCAAATTACCCGATGTACTAAAGTATTGATAAAGTACTTGTGGCTGTTTTAGTGTGAGTATTCGAAACAAAGACAGGGTACAGATCCAGCATGTGTTCCGACAGTATGTATGTATGTATGTACAGTCACGATTAAAAGTCCTGCATTGGATGAAACAAAGTGAGCCGTTTGAGTGGAAATTACGAAACTATATTACAGAGAGCAGCAGCTATAGTTTTCCTTTAAATTTTGATGCCGTTTCAATCGAAGGTTTGCAGGACTAGAATTCTGGCGTCTGTTAGTGTAAGTGTCTGTGATCCAAGCCACACGTCTTTTATATTTTGCTCTACTGTATTCTAAATGCATAATTGGTTTATAGTCATTGTCAGTAGGGAGAGTCCTTAGTGAAGTGCCTGAACGTGTTAGCAGAACCCCAATATTATTCTCTAGTATAGTATAATATGATAATGACCTCTGGAGATAATAAAAATGAATTCCTATACAGCCGCATCTATCATAATGTAATACAATGTAGGAGGCTTTGCTGATTACAATGCATCGTCTTCTGTGATACCGAATCTCTATAATATTCTGAACTACCACTAACTTTGAGTCTGTACCATTCAACTTGGGTACTTTAACGTCTACCCACGTACTATTCATTAAACTTACCTATGTTACATACGTGCTTAAACTTTGGGGCTGCTTTGTGTTAGTCGGTAATACATGACAAGAGTACGAAATATTTTGAGAAACACGAACCCTGCATGGCAAGAGGAGAATCAGTGTTTACTCCCGAAATTAATCGACATTATCCTGAAAACATTTGGGTGTTTATCGTGGCCCGTGGTGGTGGTGGGGGAATTTGGCGTGTGTGTGAGTACGTAATATTGAAGATAGTACCGCGTAACAACCGAATAGAACCTTCCATTTTTTAACAAGCAAGGGAGTAGTACCCTGTTATTGAGGGTTTTAGTATGCGGTGTAATGATGGCCCTCAGCTTGATGCAACACAGGAATACTAGGGTCTGTCTGCGTCGGATACAGAAAGCACCCCCATTCATAATTAAGAACCTCGTGAAGAACGTATAAGAATGTATTGTGAATGAGTGTGTTGTTGCCAATGTGTATGTGTGTGTGTGTGTACGCCTCCTCTGTTCACCACACACACACACACACACACACACACACACACACACACACACACACACACACACACACACACATCCAAGTGACGAATACAGCACTACGACATTTATGTAAGAATGGCATATCGATCAACCACTGGCCACTAAAATTCGAAGCCATATTTAATAAGCGTATGATGATGGGGACGAGTTGGAGGCTACTGAATCACCCAGACTATTTCAGAAGACAAAACATGTACGAAGACAGCAGTGAAGTCAATTTGTAATGGAAATGAAGGAAAAAGTAGCTTATAATTTACCCATAATATCATACATGGTCCTCTTAAAGTCTTGGAATGGCAATATATATCACTCGAACCCCACACACAAACCTTCTTTTATTGCCCTGTTAACAACCCCCTAACATTCTCTCAATCCCAACGTGTAGGGAAATGTAAACAGTCAGTTGTGTGTGTGTGTGTGTGTGTGTGTGTGTGTGTGTGTGTGTGTTCTAGTACATGGTATTACCTCGCCGTAACCCCTTTCTTTGTTCACCTCGAGTTATGGTGTTGACTATACCTGATATATATATATATATATATATATATATATTTTATTATATATATATTAATTAGCGTCGTTGGTATGCCTCTAGTATTTCCTCCACCATAGTCATGTGTGGGTGGGTGTCTGTGTGTATTATGATGTGTAAAAGGAACTCATAGATTTTAAATGATACCATGAATTTACGCACACTTAATTATTATAAACCTATGGAAGAATAGCATGGCTCTTATCATCCTTAGTTGATAAATCATAAAATAGGTTTTGTGATCAGCCAATTGGATACAGCGTAGGAGTAGATGTAGTAGGAATTGAGAGGGAAAGGAGAAAGATTATTGGATGAAGTTAAGCTTGTTTTAGGAAATTGGAGGAGGAAGGGAAGAGGAAAGGAGATAGACCAGTGGAAGAAGGGAAGATAAGGTCGAATATGAAGGAAAGTACAGCAGGGGAAGGAGAAAGGTAGGTTGGGGGTTGAAGGGAAGCAAGGTTGGGAAGAAATGTTGTAAGCGTAGCGGGGTCGGACTGAGGAAAGGTCTGGGAAGGAAGGGAGACAATGTTGGGGGCCAGAGGGGGGAGGGGAGGGGAAGAAGGGGCTATAGAATCCTGGAGGGGGCAGGATAGGAGAAAGGAAGGTGGATATAACAATGTAGAGACAGCAGGAACCTCTTGTGTGTACATGACAGTCTATACAAAAGGAAAACACATTGAGGAAAAGTCTATGAAATATCTTGATTTTTGTGGCTGCATGGAAAAGAACATAAAAATATATACCATAATCTTTGCTGCTTTCTAAATCGTGTGACATTAGTTCATGTAATGTATTGTATTTGTTGACGTACTGAGTTGTAAATGGGTGAATTGAAAATATTTTTGATAGTGGACGAATATAGTTCTTTCCTTAAAAATAATATACAACTCACTGCCACACTCCAGGGATGTTTGTTTATGTGGAGTGTGTATATCTGTGGACCATATAATTATGTAGATTTGGTTACTGGTAGTTTCGTGAATTAGGGCGTACTTCAGGTAAGTATAAGTGGTTGAAATGGGGTCATAATTGTTGTCTCCCGACGAAGGTTACTGAGGCAGACAACCACAAATGGACTCGAACTGAAAGCGTGGATTTTCCGACCCCGCCCGTCTTTGTGAACCGAGAAAATAAAGTTTGTATCCCTTTGAAAAACATTGGAACTAAAAAGAGTCGTTCAAAACTTTTGCGATCTCGACTTCATGGCCAGTCTCTCTCTCTCTCTCTTTCTCTTTCTCTCTCTCTCTCTCTTTCTTTCTCTCTCTCTCTTTCTCTCTCTCTCTCTCACTCACTCTCTCTCTCTGAAATAACTCAACGGAGTCAACGCTTTTCATTCTTTTTTTTATGACAATAAACATTCTTTCGGATTTATTTTATTTTATGATGGCTGTGTGTGCTTCTCTATATGTTCTCTTTCATCGTTTGTGTTATGAGTATAGTGATTGTCTCTTATCGTCTCCCACTTTCTTTGTTTTCCATTGTCTAGAGTTTATGTGTTATGTCTTGATAACGTATGTACCTAGTGTGTGTGTGTATGTATGTGTGTGTGTGTGTGTGTATGTATGTGTATGTGTATGTGTATGTGTATGTGTATGTGTATGTGAGTTTGGAGTGGATTTGTGTTATTAAGTGCATGTTGTTGAGCCTGTAGGTTTGTTTGTTGTTGCGTGTTTAGTAGTGTGTGTGTATGTGTGCGAATCGGGTAATGACCTAGTGGTTGATTATTGGTAAAACTCATGAACGGGGCTTCATCACGGGTCATTATAGGTCACGACAACCACTACTCTATACTGAATTAATTGTAAACAAATACCATAGTGTTAGGTTAGGATGGATAGGTCTGAGAGAGAAATACCATAGATGAAAAGTGTCTTAGAATGGTCCAAAATAGAGAATAATGATTTTAAAATATACATTATAGTGAATAAACGAATTCTAAACAAATACCTTATAGTTAGGTTAGCTAAGGTTAGGATAGGTCTGAGATAGGTCCTTCAGAAATCGTAGAATAAAAAGAAGAAATGAAGGAAGGGCAAAAAAAAAAAAAAAAAAACACAATGAAGAAAAAAGAGGAGGGAGTGAAATAATGGAAATGGAAGGACTCCTAAAAATGCAGATGGAGGAAATGTAGAGAGTATAGAATCGCAAAGTAAAGCAAACATGTAAAAGAAAAAAAAGAACAAGGTAATCAAGAGGAAAATCAAGGAAAGTGAAAAGGTGAGAACGGGTGGAAATTTGGCCTGGTCAGCTCCACCGCCACACACACACACACACACCCACACACACACACACACACACACACACACACACTTGAGTTTCCCTTCACCCTCACCCTCATCCAGTTCACAATGAGGGCTACAAACTGTTATCGATCTTACGCTGCCTGACGTCAAACGATTTATTTTCAGTTTACGAGGGCACAACATTAATCGATCTTTCAAGGCTTGACGTCAGATAATTTGACACGTGTGGGAAAAAAAAATCCAGACTCAAGGTACAGTTGCCCACACATGAAGCTGGTATGTCTCATTACTTGTGAGATGGCTATAAAAAAGAGAAAAGTGAAAAAAGATGTAGTTTGTTGACAGGCAGAGAGTAAAATATTATTACTGTCTGCTTGTCAACAAACTGTAACTTTTGCTCACTTTCCTTCCTGTTGTAGGTATTTCACAAGTAGCGAGGTGTACCAGGTTCATATGTGGGCAACTGTATATAGCTCAGGGATGGTAGGTGGTGTATAAAGAGATATTAGTGTTGGTTTTGGTGGTAGTAGTATTATGAAAGGTGTGACGAGTGGTTGGTGTAAAGATATATTAGTGTTGGTGATGGTGTTATGAAACGTGGGTGTGACAGAGGTAATAAAAACGTGAATGCGACAACACAGATATTGGTTTGGGTGAAGAACATGCTACTACAGAACCTGAGGCGTTATTGTAGGTGGTGGTGGTGGTATGAGAATTTTGGGGAGAGATGTTGTTTGTAGTGGTAAAGGATGAACTGTTTATGGTAGAGGTACTTGTTGTTCTTCAAGTGGTATATGTGGTGGTGGTGATGGTGGTGGTGGTTATGGTAAAGATGGAACTGGGTATGGCGAAGGTTATTGTAGTTGTGGAGAAGTGTAGATGAGGGAGGTTTTTTTTTTTTTTTTTTTTTTATGATCCGACACTGGACATAGGCTTAATAAAGTTGTGAAGGTAGTTGTGATAAAGGTAAAGGAGGTAATTGTGGAGGTAGTTGTGATAAAGGTAAAGGAGGTAATTGTGGTTTTTGCAGTAGATGTAATTGTGGTTCTTGCGGTAGTATAGATGTAGTTGTAGTGGTGGTGGTGGTAAAGGTTGGAGTGGGGTGTGACTGGGTACCATAATTAATTGTGTTTCTGGTGAGGGTGTAAGTATACCCTGTTCAAAACTATTGTTCCTTTTCGCCTCTTATGCTTAGATAGATAAAAATAGATAGATAGATAGATAAATAGAGATAGTTAGATAGATAGAAATAGCTATAGATAGAGGCTATAGTGGAACACAAATTTTGAACAGACTATAGGTATTGGTGAGAGTGAACACATTGTATATTGGTTGGTAGGCGACCTTCTCATCCGGGGCTACTGTTATGGACTCAGAGGTATTTCAGATGATAAAGTCGTCTACTGTTAACGATACTTTTTAGCGGGTGTAGTTTTCGAGTTACGGTAATATAAAGTATCTCGTTGTTTGTCCAGTTACTCTGCAATACTGGTAAAGTCAAAACTCTGCCAACAATTTACATGTATATGTAGTTTTTAAAGGTAAAATGACCAGTATAGACAATGCCAGACGTATTGAAGAAAACTAATGGAAGAACCTCTAAATAATGCGTATTGGGGAGAGAGAGAGAGAGAGAGAGAGACAGGGGAGAGAGAGAGAGAGAGAGAGAGAGAGAGAGAGAGAGAGAGAGAGAGAGAGAGAGAGAGAGAGAGAGAGAGAGAGAGAGAGAGAGAGAGTGATATTCATTAAATTCCTGCAAGCAAAAAATTGATGACAGAGTTTGAGAGATGAATGACAGTGAAGGGGAACAATGACGGTATTAATGAAGGACAGTAATAAGATCCAGGAAGAAAAAGAACTCCCATAGAGAGAGAAAGAGGAAAGCTGAGGGAGCAGACATTAAATACGAAATGTACCATAAATCCCGAATAACCTCGCCATGACTCGACATCGGACCTTCGAATATATATTATATATATATATATATATATAGTATATATAGTATATATATATATATATTATATATATATATATATATATATATAGTGTCTCCAGAGTTGTGGCTGAGCCGCAGGGAAATGAAAGTTTATGTCATTCTAAGCAAAAATTACTTTATAAATATGTGTGTTTTAGGAACTCGACATACTGTGGGTGTGTCAGTGAGTGATGGTGGGTATAGGCTGAGCCAGCCCGCTCATTGTTGTCAACAGGAGCTACTCTTTTTTATGTCTATTTACATGTTCTTGTTAAGAGTTCTGTATTAAAATATTCTAACAATTAACGTCCGTTATGTGATTGTTCTATCTAAGAAAGTTTGATATTTAAAAATGGATTAGGCTTAATTTTCGAGTAAGTCCAATGTAACAATAAAGGTGGCAATGATGGTGATAACCAGTGTGTGATATATATTTAGTTTTCACTGTTATTAAGCAAAAGTTATGAGGTGTGTTAAGTTGGGGCATAAAGATTGTGGAGGAAAACGACATGCAATAGGGTACGTGGTGCTGAGGCATTGGTGTGTGGTGTGGGGATAATGTGGTGTGAGGTTTCCAGTTTTCTCCTCACCTTCCACACCATCTCTCTCTCTTGTCACACAACCCTTTGCACATTCAGCTCACTCTCACCCACTCCCTGCCCTGCCCTGCCACCCTCCCAGCAATGCTTCCACCCTGGATTCCTGGAATAATAATGTGTAATGATCTCTCTCTCTCTCTCTCTCTCGTCTCTCTCTCTCTCTCTCTCTCTCTCTCTCTCTCTCTCTCTCTCTCTCCTCTCGTCTCTCTCTCTCTCTCTCTCTCTCTCTCTCTCTCTCTCTCTCAGGTACAGTCGACCTCAGGAATTCGTACACCAGACCATAGATTAAGGAAGGTCTTTATTCTGTACATACTGTAGACATTGTTCTGCTGACTGAATCAAATATTAGCCTGATAACATTACTACAAACGTTTGGTGTTAGGAAATTAATGTACTAAATTTTCTAGTTGTTACGAACCTTTGATGTCACAGTGGTGTATATGAATTCCTGAGGCCGAGTGTACATACTTGTCCTCTTTACTTCATTCTATCTATGGCCTTTTGTCTTCCCTCTCTTTCTCTCTCACCCACTCATTCCCATTCACACCGAGCACCACGCATGCACTCATTCTCGCCCATCTTTCCACCTATTATTGCCCATTACCTCCTTTCCACTCATTCCATCCCCATCCATTCACTCCCTCTTTTCCACTCATTCCATCCCTTCCTCTCTCCACTCATTCCATTCACTCTCTCTCCACTTATCCATTCACTCCCTCTCCACTCATTCCATCCCCTTCCTCTCTCCACTCATTCCATCTTCTCTTTCTCTCTACTCTGTTTACTCTCACCCTCTACCATCACACCCTGTCCACCCACCCACCCACCCACTTTCACCACTGCGTCGAACCACAATTGAGCGGGCGGGAGAGAGGGCGTGAGAGTGAGGTGCAGGAAAGTTGGTACAGCAGTTTGTCCACTGTTCAGTATTCTACACAGTGTCCTCAGTCCTCGCCTCTCTCCTCTCTCTCTCTCTCCCTCTCTCTCTCTCTCTCTTCGTACGTCCTCTTTCCCTCATTTCTGTTTCTCTCTAACTCATTCTCTCTCTCTTACTCATTCTCTCTCTCTTACTCATTCTCTCTCTCATACTCATTCTCTCTCTTACTCTCTCTCTCTCTCCATTACTTACCCTCGCGGTTTGTCTTTTGTTTCGTCGTCGTTAGAAGTCCTTTTTTCCACTGCCTGTGGTTATCGATATAAGGGAGTGGACGTTTTGTGTGTGTATATACAGAGCTACCGATTCCTCCAACCCACGCTACAAAACAGATCTCTTATTCGTATACCAAAGGAGTCTGTTTACTGGTATACATAATGTTATCTTCTAAGAATCAGCAGCCCTTCAGTTCGCCAGCCACAGACTAACCCCATCTCCCCCTTCTTCCCCTTCATCCACAGACTCTCCAGACTTCAGGTTACGACGGTGGCCGGTGTGGGGGACGCCTGTGAGGGAGGGCAGTGCTGTGGCTCTCCTCTGCTTAGTCGACGCCAACCCACCCTCTAATCCCACTTGGGTCAAAGGTCAGTGAGAGAGAGAGAGAGAGAGAGAGAGAGAGAGAGAGTGAGAGTGAGAGATGGGGGGGGGGTAAGTGATGTGATAGGTCAAACAAGAGAGAGAGAGATGAGAATTTCACGGCTGAGAGACAGAGAGAGAGAGAGTAATAGAAATAGAAATAGAAATAGAGAAGTAGTTCAAGGTTTGCGAAAAATACGTGTGACCTCTACTCGCCTTGCATTAAAGTAGTGAGGTCAAGAGGTGCGAGGTGGCTGTTTACTTCCCCTTCCCTTCCCCTTCAGGCCAGAGGCTCCAGGGTCTTTACTCTCTTCTCTTTTCAAAAACACTAGCAGCAAAAATGTTCACAATGAAATTAGGTGTGTGTGTGTGTGTGTTGTGTGTGTGTGTATGTGTAAGGGGGCAGTTTCTGTGCGTACTGTACATATGTGTGTGTGTGTGTATGTGTGTACGTACGCCTGGGGCAGCGACACAAACCCATCGACAACCATTTTCTCTGCCACACTCCTGTCCGAACAACAACAATGTACATTTTCGTCGTGATTATTTTGGTAAAGTTTGGATGGAGAGGGCGACCACCACAAATGTCAGAAAAATGTGGTTCCTCTGTATGTGTGTGTGTGTGTGTGTGTGTGTGTGTGTGTGTGTGTGTGTGTGTGTGTGTGTGTGTGTGTGTGACGTCATCAATATGGCCGTCTCGTCAGTGGTATATAGTTGTAATATAAAATTCATAAGATGGTCCTGTTTCGTCACTGGGAAGACTGTGTGACGCAGTAGGACGATGATTCTGTCAGCTATCGACTCTTAAAAAAAACTACACAATAAAGCAGTACCCAAATTCAGGTTGGTTAGTCTATTTCACGGCATAATAGTTTGAAGGAATCCGTCGCCTCCAATTCCCTGACAGCAATATAGGGCCGTAAAACACATCACTACACATTGATTTTATTCTTGTCCGGGATTCCTCCAGCTTCACTCACTCACTCACTCACTCCTCATTTCCACTGGCCGCATATTTTCAAAGGCATTTTCCGAGTATAAAAATATTAAATCTTCCAGGAAAGTGTGCGTAATATATAGTTTATGACACATCAAGCATATTAGGGTAAAATGAAGTAAGTATGTATATCCTGGAAAGAGAAAATGTTGTGAGTTGCCCAGATTTGGGGGACATATTTCCGGGTACACATCAGTGAGCATAGACGGTGTGAGGACTTGCAATAGTGTGTGTGTGTGTGTGTGTGTGTGTGTGTGTGTGTGTGTGTGTGTGAGAGAGAGAAAAATATATATATTTTTTATTAATTCTATGATTCTGGTACTTGTTATGTGTCCGTATAGCTTTTTTTTATCTGTGTATATATTATTCTTTTGTATATATTTTTTTAGTATATACCTGTCCATATTTGTGTTTGTCTATCTCAATCTTGTCGGTGAATTAGAGAGTTGCTATTTGCTCCAAACTGTGCCATGCAACAGATGACCTCAGTACAGAATTACGAGCCTGTTTAGTGACATAGTTTGGGTGAGAGTGGAGGTATCTTTGTGAGAGATGAGGAGTCAGGTCAGATGAATGAATGAAAGGCTAGGTCAAGACGTGAATTGATAAGGGGTCAAGTCTGATTAGGGTTGAAGGATGAGATGTCAGGTTGGTTCATGGATCAGAGATGAGATTTCAGTTCAAGTCAGGAATATTTGAGGGTCAAGTCAAGTTTGGTCATGGGTAAGGAAAGATCATTCAAGTCAAGTTTGGTAAATTATAAATTACCCTAAGTCAGGTCATAGGCGAAAAACGAAAGGTCATGTCAGGTCATGGGTTTGAGATAAAGTAAGTTAAATGTGAGAAGAAAAAAAACACAAGTCAAATCAGGTCAAGAGTACGAGATGAAAACTTAAATTAGGTCAAATGTGAGAAATGATAAAGGCAATTCAGGTCAGATCAGGTCAGGTCAAGGGTACGAGATAAAAGATAAAACCAGGTCAAATGTGAGTGATGATAAAGGCAATTCAGGTCAGGTCAAGGGTACGAGACGAAAACTTAAATCAGGTCAAATGTGAATGATGATAAAGACGGTTCGGGTCAGGTCAGGTCAGGAACAAGAGGTCAAGGGTGAACAGTATAGAGGGTGAGTGTTGTGGTGTGTTGTGTTGTGTTGTGTTGTGTGGGCACCGCTCGGCATCACAACATTTTATATTATGGTCTTCCTGGAACGGTGGGTGTTCCTTGATTCTCCCGACACTCATACCTTGCAGGCCCACCTTTCTCTATACGCAGTCCTCTCACTCACTCCCTCCACCTTCCTTCTCTCCCTCCCTCTCTCTCTCTCTCTCTCTCTCTCTCTCTCTCTCTCTCTCTCTCTCTCTCTCTCTCTCTCTCTCTCTCTCTCTCTCTCTCTCTCTCTGTTTCCTCCACTTCTCTCATGGCTGGCACTCCTTCCCTCCTCTTCCTCCCCTTTTCTCTCTCCTCCTCCCTCTCTCTCCACTCCACTTCTTTCATGGTTACAACTCCCCTATTCCCTCCCCATTTTTCTGATGACTTATGATACTCAGCTTATACCTGATAAGAACTTTTTCCCCACTTCTTTTGATGGACACTTCCTCATTCCCCACTCCTCTTAAGACTGACACTCTCTCCCTCCCTTCCCATTCTTTTTATAGCGGACTTTCCCTCCCCTTCCTCCCTACCCACCCTCTTATTACCGACACTCCCTCCCTCCCTACCCACACCACTTAAAGTTGACACCATCCCGACATGACTGACACGCCTGACCTGACCCTCTTTACCTGACTGCCTGACCTGTTGCTTGGTCTGCTTGCTGGACTTCCACATCGTGACTCTCCCCTCGTATCTTACCAACCTGTTGAACTTGGACGGCTTTTTCACCTGTCTTCTATTCCCCCTTGCTGTGCTCTCCTCCTCTTTATCTACCACCACTTTGCTACAGTATTACATTATCTAATAAAAAATAATGACATTTATATGGGTGGTTATCTAAACCAAACTTAACCTAACCCAACCCAACCTAGCCTGTCTGATCCTCTCCAATTGTAATTTTCTCTGACCAAAATTAGCCTCGCCTGACCTGACGTCCCCCACAGAGACGGAGGGTGGTGCTCGTGAGGTGTCATCGTCTGGGGGCTGGCTGAACTTAACCAGGGTCAAGGCGGAGGACAGAGGCTGGTACAAGTGTGCTACCACCCACTCCTTTGGACACTTCGCCTCACATTCCGTCTTCATCAATGTGCTAGGTGGGTGATATTTATATATGTTTATATGAATGATATAAAAAATACACCTTGGAATCTAGTACCTGATGAATGTCAACAAAAAATAGTACACAAACAACTAGTTATAATTACCTTCTAAAACTTATTGATTCATCCATCCATCCATCAATTTATTTAGACTCACTAACTTTTCTCCCCCTCCACGTGTACAGGCGAGGGTGGAGGTGGAGCAGGGATCCACACACCCCAGCTGCTGAGGAAGACTGCCTCCACCTCCTCTTCCACCCAGGCCGCCCTCCACCCCAGCTGTCCCTTCCATCCTTCCTCGGCGGGGACACAAGACCTTCCAGGCTAGTATTATGTATTTATTTAGTTATTTATTTATCTCGTTATTATTTATTTATCAACGTTGGGAACAGCCTTCATTGAGGACCTGATTATCACCAATGTTATAGGAGGGAGATGGATTGTATATGCTCTTTATATTATGTGGTAATTTATTATATTTATTTTTGAGTCATGACATTTTATTTTATTTTACTTCGAGTCTTGTTATGCTCTTTCTTCGCGTGTCGAGAGTCGAGTCAGTCACTCTTCACACCAAATACTTCATGATATTGAAATGGCACTCGGCTACAATGGAAATATTCATAAGACTACAAATGTAATGGTGTCAGTAGGGAAATTTTGTGACGCTTGGAGGCCTTAGGATCACCTCCGAAAGCTTGGTTAGAAGGTACAAGTAATTTAAGTTACATGCATTATATTGTATTATATTAGGATCCAGTCCACCACCATCACGATGTTTCCAGGCGAGTATTGCCCAATTGAGTTAGGGAAGGGTCTCTCTCCCCTTGATTTTTCAGGTTGACTCTGACATCACCCTCCGCTATTCCAGTCTATGAATGGTTAATGTGGTGGCTTTGTTGGCTGGACTCCGTGGTCAAAATGTAGCAACTCTCATTCAGTCTGTGCAGGAAACTTTGTTACTGAAAATTCCATAAATAGTTTGAGGTTCAGCATTGTATTAGGAAAGCGACCGAACAGTTCTATAAAACACTCCACTGTTGTCATCACATTTGTAGAGAATGGAAACAATTTATTTTTTCATCCTTTTTCTCTTTTATTGGCATAGGTGTGCGTGCGGTGGCCAACTCACGTGTCTGGTGTGTGTGTACATTTCAGTGAGGGTGGTGACCGAGGGGGAACGAAATGACCTTTAAAGACGAATTCAAAGTCCGACCATAAAAACGGGACATAATATTCATAGTGTAGTATAAAATGTTTGAATCAATACCAACAGTTGTATGTATCTGTGTGTGTGTTGAATTAAGTTAGTTTTGTAAAGGTTAGGTAAGGTTATATTATAGGTCACGTTAATCAGAGTGAAACACCAGGCTACTGATAGTGCCATCACTTGGGTTACTTGCAAAATTGTAATACTTTTCAGATCAATACAAGTACACTACCACGAACACACGCACACACACACAGCTATTTACAGCACAGTGTAGACATGTACAGATCGCTTCTGGGACCCAAAAAACTCGAATTTTCGGTGTTTTTAGGCTAAATTTGGGATATAAACGGGTACCGAAGATGCATGCACAAATCATCTTTTTTGGCCCAAAAAACGTGTTTTATTTACACCACATCTACACACACCCCACATATACACACACCATTATTAAAGTATCTCATTACTTAATTAGTCATTATTCCCGAGTAAAGCCTCATAATATAAAATACTGTTATGTGTGTGTCGTGTTGTCTGGCCCCGTCATTACCGTACATACGTCTGCAGTAACACATGTCCAATCCGGCTGTGTGGACAATTACACCCCTTGGACGGCATGAGAGCAAATGGGGGACTGAGGGTAGCGTTCACCAGGTCATGATAGGGAGTGACAGGGAAGGTGGTGGTGAGGGATGGCTGGGGTTGAAGGGTGTTGTGTTGTGGTAGAATGTGGTAGTAAGGTATGTGTGGTGGTAGGAACTGCGAGGGGAGGTGTGCAATGGTGTTATTCGTATTGTGTGTGTGTTTGTTTATCGAGAGGATATATAGGTGTGGTTAGTGACAATGGTGTTATTGTGTGTTGTGTGGTGTTTGTGTGGTGTTGATGTGTTGTGTGTGGTGTGGTGTTGGTGTGTTATGTTGTGTTGTGTAGTGTCTATGTATTGTGTGGTGTCTGTGTGTTGTGTGGTGTCTGTGTGTTGTGTGTGGTGTTGGTGAGGAATGTGTATGAGGCGTGGTTCAGTTCGCACGCCACACTTGCTTGATTTAAGTGTTGTGCCTTTAAATCATTCTCCAAACCATCAGAGAGAGAGAGAGAGAGAGAGAGAGAGAGAGAGAGAGAGAGAGAGAGAGAGAGAGAGAGAGAGAGAGATACACGATTACATAAATACATGTAGTGGCCGATTACATAAATACATGGAGTGGCCATGATCTATATACACCACGTTAGCAGTTGGCCGTAATGCACCAAGACGAGAGTTTACGAGTTAGGCAGGGAGTAAATCTGGCCTTGAATATACACGGTGAGGGAGGAGGGAGAAAAATACGGTGATAATAGTGATGGTGACGGATGGGAGCAGGAAAGATTGGTAATGGAGCAATTATGTCTTCATTACAAGGTGAGTGTGAGAATAGAGAGTCGAGAAGGGAAAAAGTTATAAGTTATTAGGGAGGTGGGTCAAGAATAGATGTGAAATGGTATAGTAACGTTTAATTTAGTGAGAGATGACTGTGTGGGTGGGTTAGCGAGTTATGTGCTTGGAAGGAAGGAAGGTACAGTACAGTTGCGGGCTAAAGTTTGTGTTGTCGCTTCTCTGCTATGTATGTGAACTTTGAGAATAATATTGTCAATGTTTCTTCTAACCAATATTATCACGGGTTACAACCAAACAGAAGATACACTCACACCTCATCCACGACAGTAATTAATCTCATGGTTCACTGTTATACCGGTGGCAACATGACTTTGGACCAAGACTATAGAGTATGTAACAGTATATATGTAAAAAATAAGTAAAGGATGGTGTATAGCTAAACGAATGATTTTGAGAGATGATGGCGCCTCATTTATTACTATTATTACTTTTGTTTATGTGGCATAAGTAAGTATGAAAACAAGAAAATAAAGGTAGGATGGAGTATGGCTGAATGAATTATTATGAGAGATGACTATAGCCTCATTATATTCTTAATTTCCTATATGTTTTAGAGTGACATTGGTACCAAACTTAACCTAACTTTATTTGGGAACTACTGTCTGTGTTACAGGTTGGGTGGCTGTGGTAGCACTCAACTCTAGCGTGGAGACTGTGGGCGGAGGAATCGCTGTGTTGGCCGCCCGCGTTTGTGGCCACCCACTTCCCTCATCCTCCGCCCTCACCTGGCTCCCACCCTATCACCTGCCGCCCATCAGACCAGGACACTCCAGGGATAGACTCCGCGCCCATAACCTGACGGTGAGTATATAGGTGGTGTAGGGCAAGATCCAGATATTCCTGTATCTGGATGTTGGTGTAGGGATGGGGTTGACAGGACGAGCAGTGGGGCTCACAAACTGGGAGTAACAAATTATTGTATTGTATGGAGTGTAATGGAATAGTATTTTAATGAGTATTAAACAGTAGTATTTTGATAAATACCAAGTAGTATTTTAATATTATAGTAGTAGAAACTGTACCGTATGTGTAAAACTTAAGAGTTTTGGTAAAAGTTATAGGAAAGTAGCCTGGTAGTGTCAGTTAATACTATCTTTGATCATTATTAATAGAATGATTATTTGGGAGAATATTAAAATTATTGAATAACAAAAATATATGAACAATGTGTGGGGGAAAATAGATAATAATTTTTGTCATAGTGTCACTTTAGCTTTGGTAATAAGGGTTAAAAATCTATTGTTTAGATTAGTAGGATTCATAGTTCATATAGACATGTGTAATATTGTAGAGTAGCTTTTAACACATAGACACATTGCCCAGACTCGAGTAGTTTGACACCAGTAGCTTGACACTAACTAACACTTAACAAATTAAAACCAGTAATTTGACGGAGTACCACCATGAGACCTGAGTTTGACACCAATGACACAGTGCCATCCCGTTAACACACACACACACACACACACAGGTAGGAAGTAGTATATTAAAACATCTCCACAACACTTCCTTCTTATTTGGCAACTGGGTCTAATGTCGCCTCACATCTCTCACTCCCTCCTTCCCCACCTCTATGCTCTCCTTTCCTTTCTCCCTTCTCCATTCCCTCACTGCTTATTCCCCCCCCCCCCCCGTTCTTATTCACCCCTGTCTCCATTCCTTTTCACACCTCTTTTTTCCTTTCACCCTCATCCCATTGTCTCCCTTCTTTCCCCGTCTTTCTACCCTTTCACATCTTTCTTCCTTTTTCCTTTCCCTGCCCCTTTCTCCGTTCCTTTCTGCCATCTCTCTTTCTTTACCCCTGCTCCTCCTGCATTTCTTCCTTGCCCCATCTCTTTCTCCCCCCCCCCTGCTTCCCCGCCCGTCTGTTCACCTTCTACAGCAGATAGGACCAGGGGGCTGCCGTCGTGCCGCCCTCAGCGTGAGTGGGGTCCGTGGCAGCGACGCCGGGGCCTGGGTGTTGGTGGCGGCGGGGCGGCACCACGCTGACGCCACCCTCATCCGTCTCAACGTCACGGCCGCCGCCCATGCCGTCGCAGCCAGCGCCGCCCACACTTTCCTGCCCGCCCTACTGCCCGCTCTCTTGCCCTTCTGCTGCCTCGCGCCACGACCCTGAGCCAGCCAGCCAGTCAACCAGCCAGCCAGCCCTGCCCTTTCCTCCCCTCCCTCGTACTTTTAAAACTTTAGTACGGGCGTTTGTTGTTGTCGCTGCTGATGGTGTTGAACCCTGGCGAACCCTTCCTCAGCTGGCGACTATGTGTGTGGCTCTGGTGGTGTGGTTGTGAAAGTATGTTGGTTTATCAATATATTGTGGCTTGGGAAGTATGATAGGTTGAACACTATATTATGTGAGTGGTGGTGGTGGTGGTAGGGTTGTGGACTTATGATGTGTTGTGCTGGTGCGACTGGTGATTGTATATTGTGGTATAGGTGTGGTGATGTGGATAGTAACTTCATGGTGTGGTTGATGTGTATAGGTGTATGATATTTTAGTGATATGATGTGGTTGTGTATGTGATGTAGCTGTGATGTTGAGCTCATGGTGTGGATGATGGGTGCATAGTGTGGTTGGCTTTGGTATGGAGTGACTGTGAATGAATGCGTGACTGCTATAGGCTAACAATGAGAGAAATCAGACAGTCACCACATCACTCAACACTCCTAAGGTCCAAAACAGTACCAGGCGTACAGTACACCAAACGATACAACTGCTGATACACCCCAAAATATGTTGTCGATGTTTCTTAAAGTAAGTGTACATGTTAAAGGAAAAAATAACAAGCAAAATCAGATGTGAATGGCATAAAAAAAATAATGGGGAACATAAATATGGTTAGCTTTTGTTCTTCATATTGAAACTTGGTCATTTGAATTAACAACAGAAAAGATTGTACTTTCAGAAAAACTGCAGTCAATCGCAACAATAATGATGGAACATACTTTAAAATGAATACTTACTACACTTACAGCTACCGTAATCCTATACACAGGAATAGACTAACAAAAAGTAAAGAGAAAGTCCTACTCAGCGGAACGTGCCCCACTATAATGAATCACTACCTCAACTGGAAGTAATGTATGTAATTATACCTGTACGTCCCTTACCTGTGTGTGTGTGTGTGTGTGTGTGTGTGTGTGTGTGTGTGTGGCTTCTCGTCCCAGTGTATACATAGCCAACTCCTAAGCATTCTCTGATTATCATGATCACGATACCAGGACGATGCTGCTGTTCACGACATGACCTTATTTAAGTACATGTCATTATTTAGTTTTTTACACGAGAGTACATATTTTTTTACACATAGGACAGTCGGGAAATAAGTAGAGAAACTGATGAAGCATTGAAGTCAGTCACTTTTGATTATCATTGCTGTACTTCTCATTTTCATTTTTTATATATTTTCCTAGAAAATCTCTTTCATGACAACACGCGCTGACATTTTTATAACGAAAGCAAAATAAAATGCTAGAAGATTTTCTTAAGCAAAGTAATTATAACGTAAACATTTTACAAGATATAATGATACAAACATCTGTACACACAAAGGAAAGGAGTTTCACGCTCTATCCTAGACGGGAACTTTCAGTGAAACTGAAGTGCAGTAACTATATTTTATAAACTCCTGGGTATCATTAATTTATACTTAACGGTTCAAGGTGCATGACATTATCTGAGTATAATGTATTATGGTGACAGACGCCTGGAGAAGGTCATCACTTAAACTATCACAATGCATAAGAATTTGAGTGCCACGTGAGTCATTTAATTTGTTTACTTGATCTCATAAGTTTCTAATTTGTGTGACTATTCAGACTTTACATAACTCTACCGTTTACTCTTGTGAAGGACTCAGACTGATGCCTTGGTACTGTTTTTGACTTGTGGAAATACTGTCGCAACTCAATCGCCACCAGATGCTGAGTGTTCGCCAACTCCCAGACGACACACGTACAGTTATGCTCCTGAATTCGTGGTACAGCCCAGGTAGATGATGTTCAGGTCCCCGTAATATGAAGTTCCTTAGCACCCAGTATAGGAGAAGCCAGAGGTGGTATAAGTTAGTATTTGGGATGGAGGTGGATAGCAAGTACCGAACAATAGTCACTGGTTACTGGAAAGGGACGAATAAAATAATATATCTTCCAACTTGCCTGTACCGTGAATTCATGTGTCCATCTGTACTTACGCCCGGCGCTAACGTGTTTAAAAGTACACCAGGGGTTAAAGTTGTTGAGCCGCGGTCGGTCGTCCCTCTCCTCCCGCGCCCACCCCATCATCATCGTCATGGAGGGTGTCAGTGGGACGGTGGGACGTGTGGTGTTACGGAAGTGTGTTGTGTTGTGTTGTGTTGTGGGTGTGTCCTTCATACTGGTGCCAGTTTAGTGGTGTTTCTTCTGCTGATACATTACAGGGGAAATTCAAATGTTAAGTGATTTTATTCTTTTATTTCTGTACACATCCACGGCCATTTAATCAGTAACCACACGCATCAACAATTTACTCCCCCTGGGCCGTGACAAAAATAAGGTAAACTGGCAGCTGTTGTAGTGAGCTTATAGCCTTGTATTCTTGACCATCTTGATAATCCTCAAGATCTTTGAGTAGTATTGTCGGGCGAGTTCAGTTGGCGAATAACAACAAGCTTGAGGAAAGAAACTGGAAGACAAGCCATATTAATCATGTTTCCCAAGTCATAGTTTCGCTAACAAGCTTCAATAGATTCACTTAATTGGTGCTTTTTCATATTCGTTTAAACTAACCAATATGAATGACGTTTGGGACTTTCAGTTAGTCGGCGAGAACCATTAAAATGACCGAATCCTATGGGAGACAATCCAGACTGAGAGAGTAATATTTCACAGTCCAGTTGGTCACGAATACCTGAGGCTGACTTCAATCTGTACACGCCACAAACAACACAGTGTCCTTTCGAATACCACACGTCGTTCCCGGCCATCCACGTTGGCGGTCCCCTCGTGAGTTGAAATGTTTACAAGGTGTTTATTCTGTGATAGTGTGTGGGTGGTGGTGGTGATGATGGTGGTAGTGGTGGTGGCGGGGGGCGTCCTACAGGTGTGTGTGTATGTATGTGTGTGTGTCTCTCTCTTGGTTATATTTATGGTGCAGGAGGCGGGCGGGTGTGTGTGTGTGTGTGTGGTTGTGGGTGAGGGATGATGAACAGACAACCCAATGAGATGTTGATGATGCTTTTACTCACGCCCAACCCCAAACTCACTACCTGTATAAATATATAACTTGAATATTGAAAAAAACATGTAAATAGATGACAATAGAAAACAAACAGTGAATGAAAATAGTTGATATTAAATGAAAATAGATGAACAATAATATTTAATAAGTGTAGAGGAAAGACGGTAGATGAAAATTGTGTAGGAACGATAATTATTTTGTGTTTCCATATAAGTGTTGTAGAGAAAGAGGCCAGAGACGAATTTTTCTTACACGAGGCAAGCCAGTGGAAGGAATGAGAGGCAGATTAACAGTGGAGATAATAAGGAAAGAGTAATTTGGGAGAATATTTATGATTCGATTTGCAAATATGTTTTAGTGACGACAAAGCCAAAGGAAAAAATAATTATGAGTGACCGAGGAAGAAAAAAGAGAGAGGGCCAAACGATAATAAAAAAATTGACAAAAAATAATTATGAGTGACCGAGGAAGAAAAAAGAGAGAGGGCCAAACGATAATAAAAAAATTGACAAAAAATAATTATGAGTGACCGAGGAAGAAAAAAGATAGAGGGACAAAATATAATAAAAAGCTTGACAAAAAAGATAATTGGAATGGACACTATGATCTTTTCTTAAGTGTATTTATAAGTGAACCACGATGGCAACAGGACAAATTATTCGCGATCGAGGAGAAAACGGAAAACATGGGATGAGAGCGAGATAAAAACAATAACAAAACAAGGAAGACGGAAGAAAAAAATGTTGTATGTGTGAGAGGGAGATTAAAAAGCAAGAAAAATAGAATTAAAAACGTGCTGGAAATAGACGTAAAAAAAAAAAAAATAGAAGTGAAAGACAATATAATGGGAAAAAAAATCTTAAATGTATACTATAGACCCCAAAGAAATGAAAGTGAAAAAAACAAAACAAAAAAACATAAAAAGAGCAAAGGGTAGATAATTATACACGAGAATTAATATACACGAGACCAGAGACACTGCCCATCTTAGTGTTCCCCGCCCGCCTCACCTTTCTACCGCTCTAGCTCGCTGTCCTCTGCCATATCATACACTACTACTACTACTACTAACCTCCAGGGGTGTGGTCTGGTCGCGGGGTTACCGGATCTGTGTGTGTGTGTGAGAGAGAGAGAGAGTGAGTGTGTGTGTGTGTGTGTGTGTGTGTGTGTGTATGAATGTGTGGGAGCGAATAAGTGAGAGAGACTGTATATACAAAGCACTATAATACTGTATTGTATGTGTGTATATGCTTGTTTGTTTGTTTGTTTGTGTGTTTGTGGGGAGGGGGAGATAAGGGGGCCTGTAGCTATTCCATTTGTTTTTCGTCTTGTATATACAGCTCATTGCTTTGTGTGTATAAGAATATGTACTACAACAATGGCACCCCAAGTTGTTTGTGGTTCATTGTACACTCCAGGACTAAAGCTATATATATCACTCACCATCAGACGTCACTGTAAATCATAAGACTTGTTTAGGTTTATGTATATTTTCCATAAACTAAATAAACATGGTCCTCGTGGTAACTCGAGATAAACTTTTATGCTCCTCATTCTTGTATAGATGATGAAAACTATAGTGTAGTAAATGTAGTAAATATTAACTACTACACCACAGACAGACCTTGGGATTTCATTGACCTCTGCTGGCACCGTACATGACTTTAGTCCTAGGCAAGAGTGTACTGTACTTTTAAACGATTCTAGGTAACATTAAAAGCGGACTGAGTGTGCATGTGGCTTTAACTGCATGGTGTGTGAGGTATGTGGTGAGGTGTGAGGTATGTGGTGATGTGTGAGGTATGTGATGGTGTGTGAGGTATGGGTGTGGTCCAGTCAATAGCTAGGAGTGATTGGTGTGATTTGGATCTGACGAAAATGGACCTGGACGTGGTCATCTTAGAGTGAAGGGGTTACAGGTGTACGTGTGTAAGAGAGAGAGAGAGAGAGAGAGAGAGAGAGAGAGAGAGAGGGTTGTGCATGTGGTAATGGGTGTGTGTGGATGTTGATTTAAATTCGGGAAGGTGTGGGTGTGATGTGAGTAGATTCGCGTGTGTGTTTGTTGGTGTGTGTGATTGCAGGAGTGTTTGTTAGTGTGTGTGTGTGTGTGTGTGAGAGAGAGAGAGAGAGAGAGATTGCAGGAGTGTGTGAGTGAGTGAGAGATTGTGTGTGTGTGTGTAGAGTGGTGGAGGGAGAGGGTCACACCGCGGACCACACCCCACCTCTCTAGTTCTCTCTCCTCTCAGCTTTGTATCTCGTCAAGCCGCTAATCTTTTATTAATGTTCTTGTAATAAATTGTAATAAATGTTTGTCTCTTAAACATGTGTATTATTATCATCATCAAGTTTTATATCTTTCTTAATCCATTGATTGTTCTTTTGCATGTTGTTATAAAATTGTAGATTGTTTGTTCATTGTAGATTTAGCTGCAGTTGACTATGTTGTAGATTCAGTATATACTAAAGAATTACTAACTGAATGCTAAAATTTATCACTAACACCAGTTATATGTTGATGTTGCATACATATTTGGATGGGTGTACTTTTGTGTGACGTGATACACAGATACTTCCATCTTTAGCCGTTTCATTGACACTGTCGTTTTGTCTCATACCATGAACTCCAACTGATATTATTATGCCAGAGGAAAATTTCAAGCATTATGGGTAAGAAATTTATCTTGATTCATTACTTTCTGGCACTGACGACTGTGAACTTCTTATTTATTATTTACTATTGTTTAAGTTAGAAGTCACCCACTGGCATTTAGAGACTGGGAATGGTAATCTGTTATTGGCGAATGGGAAGGCTACTTACTGATTTTTCCAAACTGTATGACCAAAAATAATCTCTACTCTTATTCTGAGGTAATGGACTAATTTTGAACATAGTTTGGGTAAACCATTAAGTTATTCAAATTAACCTTCCAATACACTAACATCAGATTTTAACCGCTTACAGCAATATACCAATATAAAAGTTTTTACACAGAAAGAAGGACGGCTTGTATAAACCACCACCACCTCCCTACTTTTTATTCATCTCTGTTTGTTTGTTTCCCGTCAGCTTCCTTCATTTATAGATACATGATCCCGAAGTGTGCCCGTTTTGAGATACTTTTTAATACGTTGGAAGAGGGGGAAGGTCACTTTGGTTACGGCAAATAGGAGGCTACATTATACTACAAATTGTACCAGAAAACACCACTTAATCATTGAAGGGCGGCATGTTTTGTAGCAGTATTTAGAGTAATCTGAAGCGTCCAAGTTGCCCACATCATCACTGGTTTGTATAGGCGAGATTCTATTGTTGGTGAATTGGAAGCAAGGTCTCTGATTCCTCCTAAGTATGTCAAGAAACAAGATTCCCATTGAAGTTGTCTGTTTCCTGGTATAGTTTGAAGAAATCTGTAGCCCATCAATTTACCCTCAGACGAATCTCTCTTTAATTACCCGGTAAGGTAAGTTCGGTTCGAATAATTATATTAGTTTCTGATTGATGAATTTATGATCAGTTAGGAATTGTAGGATTGAGTTAAGTCAAAATAGCTAAAGTTAGGTTTTGTGGGGTTTAAAATATACACCCAGCCACCTTAACTTGAAAAGGAAGTAAGAATAAGGAAGAGTAAGAGGAAGCAGTTGTAGGATTGAGTTAAGTCAAAATAGCTAAAGTTAGGTTTTAAGGGGCTTAAAATATACACCCGGCCACCTTAACATGAAAAGGAAGTAAGAATAAGCAATTCTCGGAAAAGCACATGTAGGTAGCAGACGGGGCTTCCAAAACTGTAGGCAGCAGACGTGGCTTCCAAAACTGAACACACTTGGTCCATAATTCTTAAGGGCTCCGTGTGTTTGTGTTTGATATGCACCTCCTCGCTGGTATACGTTCCTGTACACAACCCCTCTTGTTAATTAGTCAAAAATGTCTCGTAAAATAAGACGTGCTTGCATTCATACGATTATTAGAGCAGGAAGGAAAAGGCAATGTGCACATACTCACGGTTCTTGCGGTGCACATGTAGGTGTTCTGCACGCACACACACACATACATACATACGCACTCACACACATACATACATACACACACACACACGCAAATATGCTAAACATACTTTGGATGGTCACACATTTACATTCGTGATCACATGTCTTATAATTACATAAAATGCCCTCATAAAGAGATATTGCAAAAAGTACTTGATAATACATAAGTAAACAGAAAACACGGATAGAGCCAATGGAACAACACACACACACACACACACAAAGGATAGGAAATGTGCTGGCAAGAGTGAAAAGCTTAGTAAGAGGGAGGGAGGTTGGTAATTGCCCTAATGCCTTTACCTCTGACCTTCAAATGGGTGTTATTCCCATCTGCTTCCCCTTCCTTTGCAGTCTCCTCTTTTCTTACCTGCTGCCACCATTTACCCTTACCTGCTGCCTCCCCTTCCCTTTACCTGCTACCTCCTATCCCCTGTTGCCTTCCCTTCTCTTTCCCTGCTTCTTCCTCTTCCCTTTTCCTGTTGCTTCCCCTTCCCCTTTCCTCCTACCTCCCCTCCCCTTCCCTCTCCCTTGTTTTCTTACCCTCCCTTTCCATTGTACTTCAGGTTTATCTTTTTTTCTACTTCCGTATGCAAGAATATTGGTGCATGGTGTTTACTATGAAGTGGAATCGGTACAGTCACAATCAATTTCATCGTAATAAATATCTTGGTAATAAAAAAAACTACATGTATATGATTTTGCAGTACCTCATGATAATAATAATTGAGTGGGTTGAGTTGACGTAAGGTGTCGTGTGATTATATTTCAAAAATGATACTGATTTATTTGCACGAGGGAAGGAAAGTGTCTGTGGTTATTTGATTGTGGCTGTACGTACGAGTAAGGGAGTTTGCCGAGTGGTGTTTGGGTAGTGTTTGTTGATGAGTTTGTTTTTCGAATGAGGCGTTGAGGATGTTGACACGAAATTGAAGTAAGTGGGTTTGGTAATGGCTGTTGACTGGCACTGAGGAATGAGAGTGATCGGAGGTCGTCTTGTTGTTGACATGGTTATTGCTGATGGAATAGACGAGTGAGTGAGTGAGTAAGGAAATGAATGAATGAGTGAACAGTGAGGTGTGTGTATTGAGTCAATGCTTTTTTTTTTTTCGTAATATAGTTGTTGCGTGGTGATTGTGTAAAAACAGTGATGATGCAAGTCGTGTGTGGTAGGTAAGGTGTATATCAGGGAGAGAGTGAGTGAGTGAGTGTACAGAACCAGATATATCGATCACTTAAATAGAATGTTATTGAACTGTTGGTGTGTATGTGTGTGTGTACATTGGATAGCAAAATATGTGCAGTACTTTTGTTATTAAAGATGTGGTAGTGGAATAAATAATAACGAAAAATATGTGAAGGTGGTGTGGATAAGACAGCAGGCAGGAAGGAAGGGAGGGAGGAGAATTGAGTTGGTGGTGTGGTTGTGGTGGCATGAATAACAGTGAAGATGATGTGGACAGAGACTGCAACAAAAGCTGGCGGGGACCCTGGCTGAGTTAGCATACCCCACAGGGCATATATAATGTTGTGGGTTCTGGGGTTGGGGGGGGGGGAGAGGGTGGATGACAGGAGGGGAAGGAGGTCTGAAGGAGGAAGAGAAGTGCTGGCTTGGAGAGAAAAGAGAAGGAGATAGAATATAAAGTGAAGGAGGAATATCAGTATCAGAAGGAGGAGGAGGGGGAGGAGGAGGAGGTGGAGGTGGGGGTGGTGGTGGAGGAGGAAGAGGAGGAGGAGGTGGTGGTGGTGGTGGTGGTGGTGGTAGTGGACGAGGATGGAATGGAGATAAAGGAGAAGATAATAGGGAGAGAGATAAAGAAGCACGGGAGAAGCAGCAGCAAGCAGGATTATCATTACTATCAGATGAGTATAGTCAGCCTGTATTCTCTTGTGCTAAACTCTTTGCTTATATGTCCTACTTTTCATGGTGATGGTGGTTGTGGTAGCAGCAGAGGTAGTAGCGTCATTAGTAGAGGTAATGGTAATACAGAAACATTAGTTGTAGTGTGGATGGTCGGGTTATTCTTGAGTTCAATTGTGATGGTAGCAGTACTTGTTTTGATTATAATACTTACGATTGTAGTAGTTGTGGTGGTAGTAGTAGTAATAGTAGTAGTGTTGATGGTAGTGTAAAACCTACATTGATAATTTGAAGCAATATTCAAGTATTCATGTTATGTATGTGTGTGTTTTAGTTGTTTATTGTTATCATTATTATTATCATTATTGTTTTTACTTTTGCTAGTTTTGTTGGTATAATTATTTTTAATGTTATATTTAGGGAAGAAAGGGTTGGACTGACGTGAAGCCAATCAGTAGTCACCACAACTCAACCTGACAGACTCCTCCCTCACTCAGCCCTTCTCTCTGATTCCAAGGTGAGTGAAAAGTGGGACCTCATTTGAATACTTGGGTCCCATTAGCATATTGGTACTTGTTGTAGATATGCTGACGAGGAACTTGGAGTACATGAATTGGGTCACGAAGGTAATATTATCTTCATTACATATTACTTGAATATATTACTGTATTATATCGTATGCAATATAAGCAAGTCGGAAGTGTAATACGATAAAAAGTATAAAATTATTAGGAAACCAAAAGTGGAGTACGAAAACTGCAGAGTAAAATGATTAAGTCTGATGATACAGGTTTGTGTGTGTGTGTGTGTGTGTGTGTGTGTGTGACAGATATGCAGGTGACGTAGGTGTGGGTGGTGATGCAGATTTGGACTACAGGTGTGGCTGGCAGCACTAGACTCAGAATTTAGGAGTTGCCAGGAGTTGAGTGTCACATAATGCATGACTTTCCCTCGCATCCTCAGGCGTAAATATATCTCCCTCCTACCAACCTCCACCCTGCCTCCCTCCCCTTCACTACCCTGCCTCCCTGCTTTCTACACCCTGCCTCCCTCCCTTATCCACCCTGCCTTTCTGCCTTCTACACCCTAACTCCCTCCCTTCCTTCTCCACCCTGCAGTCCCCTCCCTTATTCACCCTGCCTTCTACACCCTTGCTCCCTCCCTCCCTCCCTTTTCCCTCCTGTTTCCCTGCCTTCTTCACCCTTCTTTTATACCCTGCCTGACTCTCTCTTCTCTCACCCTCCCTCCTTCCCAG
This sequence comes from Petrolisthes manimaculis, assembly GCA_034508575.1. Lineage (NCBI taxonomy): Eukaryota > Metazoa > Arthropoda > Malacostraca > Decapoda > Porcellanidae > Petrolisthes > Petrolisthes manimaculis. The sequence continues at coordinate 62,963 of JAWZYT010004701.1, forward strand.
CAACGCCTCTCGCCAACAGAATTTCAGAGGGGAGAGAGGAAGGAAAATATAAAACTTTTACTTCCTTGCTTTTCACCATCTCCTTACTCTGATTTCTTCTTCTCGTCTTCCCTCCACATGCCCATACTTTCTTCCTTCTCATCTTTCCACCACATAACTTGGCTACCTAGTGTTCCTGTTCCCACTTACTCCGTTTTTTACTCTTTGTTTACTTTTTATCCAGTTTCATGTGTTATATCCTTCTACGTTTTATTTTCTCATTATTTTTCATTATGTTCTTCAATCTCTTGTGTCCTAATCCTTCTCCCCCCTCCTCCTAACTCTCCCCCTCCCCTTCCCCCTCCCCCTCCCATCGTTCCCCTCCAACACACCACCGTCTATCATCCACGAAACGAAACGAGAAGGTGAAGAGGTGAAGTATTATTAATTTTACGCTCCTAAAATTATTTTTTTTTTCTCTTTTTTTTCGATGATTTTTGCTCCAGCCGTCTTACACAATAACGTATCATATCACACACACACACACACACACACACACACACACACACACACACACACACACACAAGGATATCTGAAGTCTACAGAAATTCAACGAGAGTGGATAGAGAAGAAGGAAAAGGAAGAGAGGGGAGGGAGAAGAGGAGGAGGAGGAGGAGGTAGAGTCATTGTTCCTATCTCGATAATACCATTTCCCTCTTTTATCTATCATTTATTCCCCCATCTTTCCCTTCAGTCTTCTTTCTCCTCCTGACTCCTTTCTCTCTCCTCCCTCCCTCCCCTTCTATTCTGCCTTTATCCCTTCCTCCTGCCTCTTTCCCTCCCTTCCTCCTTTCTCTTTTTTTTTTTTTTTTTTTTTTTTTTTTTTTTTTTTTTTTTTTTTCCTTCCGCCTCATATCCCTCCCTCCCTCCTGCCTCATATCTCTCCCTCCCTCCCTCCCTTCTCAACAGCAAACACAACAGACTTTCAAGGAAGAGATAGGAGAGGAGGGAGAGGTTTGTTTTACATTCTTGATCCCACGGGCCCTTTCTCCTTGTCAATAAATTTTCCTCTTATCTATAAAATTCCTCTTATCTCTCAATTTTCCTCCTATCTGTTAGCATAAAGTATCCCTTCCTTCCCCTGTCATCCCTCGGTACTAGAATATAAGTGATGAGAATGAAGGAGGGGGAGATGGTGATGTTTCTTACCTTATCACACATTACCTCTTTTATCGAAGGTCTTTTCTATCATATTCATATTTGTAAAACCACCTTTATTCTTCATCTACTTTAGCAGGGTAATATTATGTGAGGGTATTGAAGGTTGCTTAACTTAGTGCTTACTTCTCCAGTCTGTGACACGAAACATTCTCCATCATTAAAAAAATTCTATACTGTATAATTATATAGTTTCGTGGCACTGTTTGGGGAAATCAGTCAGTCACCACCAGTTCAAGAATATAATCAAAGCTTCTCAATTTAAGTTCATCGTGTATAGACAGATAAGTAAAATAATGTTCTTCATGTTTATCTCTTCATACACGAATAAATATCCTTTGCCCAAGTAGACTCCAGGGACTACCAACGTCACTCACACTGACAGATACATCCCACCCAGGAGAGTTCTAACTTCTCAAACACTTTAACTAAATGTGAATTACCACAGAACTGAAATACTGAAGCACGTGGAGGACAGTCATGACCAATAGTTCTCACCTGACCTTGCAACCTTTTAGTGTTTGTTTCATTTTCTTTCCATCGTGTTTCATTTTCTCTTTCCATCGTGTTATATTTTTCCACCATCACTTTCTCTTCTTCCGACGTTTTCATTTTCACCGCACGTTTCCCCTCTTATTCTTCCTTCCTTCTCCCCTCTTATTCTTCCTTCCTTCTCCCCTCTTATTCTTCTTTCCTTCTCCCCTCTTATTCTTCCTTCCTTCTCCCCTTTCCTTCCACGTCCTTTGTAATATTTTTCTTCCACCTTCCCACCCTTTCCCCTTTACTTCTGCCTCCTCTTCTACCAATTCCTCTGTCTTCCTCCAACACCTCCTTCCCTTC
>JAWZYT010004702.1:0-2500 GCA_034508575.1 Petrolisthes manimaculis
ACACACACACAAACACACATACACACCCACCCACAAGTCAACGTTTACAAACAAACAAACAAACAAACAAACACACACACAAATACAAACGACAACAATTTTATGCCAAATTTTTCGGAAAAACATATATTCGGTTTTTATAAAAATTAATATTAACTATTTTTTTTTATTTGACAAGGATAAAGTAAAATTTTGACTTTTTTTTTAAATTGACGAGACTTTATTAAATTTTGACTTTTTTTTTAATTGACAAAGCTAAAGTGAAAATATTTTACTATTAAATTTTGACTTTTTTTAAATTGACGAAGCTTCATTAAATTTTGGCTTTTTTTTAAATTGACGAGACCGACTTGATTTTTTATTATTTGTTATTATTTATACATACAGTATTTGTTTTTATATATGTTTTAGAGTTAATCTGTATTTATTGAACCTAATCTTAACTTAAACTTAACAAATATAAATATAAATACAAATACTTTTAATCCCAAATCTGAAAATACAAATAAAAATATTCTTGAAAATACGCAAAAAAATAAAACATTTTTTCACACACGTTTACATCTACGTTCTACATTGTGCCGTGTGTGTGTGTGTGTGCCGTGTGTGTGTGTGTGTGTGTGTGTGTGTGTGTGTGTGTGTGTGTGTGTGTGTGTGTGTGTGTATGGCAGTACTTGAAAATTAATTAGAACTGGAAAGAGAATGAACACACACACACACACACACACACCTTAATTACCTCAGCTATGGCATGATGTGTATGTGTACGTGACCTGTCATAGTCTCACTCTCTCTCTCTCTCTCTCTCTCTCTCTCTCTCTCTCTCTCTCTCTCTCCTCAATTGATTTAGACTCAAAATATCAAATATAAATACAATTACAAAATACTTTTTTTCTCTAGATGCTAAAATACAAATATAAATACAAATACATTAAAATTGTATTTAAATACAAGTCAAATACAAATACAATTCTATTTGATCCAACCCTTAACTTAACTTAACTTAACCTAACCTAACCTTAACTTAACTTAGCTTAACCTAACCTAACCTTAACTTACCTTAACTTACCTTAACTTAACCTTAACTTACCTTAACTTAACTTAACTTAACTTAACCTTAACTTACCTTAACCTTAACTTAACTTAGCTTAACCTTAACCTAACCTAACCTAACCTTAACCTAACCTTAACCTAACCTTAACTTAACCTAACTTAACCTAACCTAACCTTAACCTAACCTTAACCTAACCTTAACCTAACCTTAACTTACCTTAACTTAACTTAGCTTAACCTTAACCTTAACTTAACTTAACCTTAACTTAACTTAACTTAACCTTAACCTAACCTTAACTTAACTTAACCTAACCTTAACTTAACTTAACCTAACCTTAACCTTAACCTAACCTTAACTTAACCTTAACTTAAGCTTAACCTAACTTAGCTTAACCTAACCTAACCTCAACTTACCTTACCTAACCTTAACTTAACTTAGCTTAACCTAACCTTAACATAACTTAACTTAACCTTAACTTAACTTAACTTACCTTAACTTACCTTAACTAACCTTAACTTACCTTAACCTAACCTAGCTTAACCTAACCTAACCTTAACTTAACTTAACTTAGCTTAACCTAACCTAACCTTAACCTTAACTTAACTTAACCTTAACCTAACCTAACTTAACCTTAACTTAACCATAACTTAACTTAACTTATCTTTTAACTTAACCTTAACTTAACCTAGACCACAACAGACTACCGGGACCTAACCTGGACAGACTACCGGGAAATAATCGTCATAAAATTACGATAAAAAAATAACCGGGGCAAAATACTGGTACCACGCCGGATCTGGCAACACTGCTACGAAACGGTAATACTTTAAATAAATAACAACAATAACAACAAAAACAAATAAATAACAATAAATAACACGATAATTTCAGACCTCATATATAATTACCCTATTTAAGGTTAATTAAGGTCAATATTACCTTAATTACACACATACAGGTAAAGATTAATGACTCACCTGTGTAATTAGTGTTGTAATGATGTCCACAGGTGTGTTATTAATACAGTATAGGTAAATAACATAACAATAACACTAATTAATTATCACCACGAGTATCACCTTTGTTTTGGTTGGCTTGAGTTGGCAATAGTGACGATTTGGCGGTAAATTTACAGTGTTGCCAATTATATATCCCCCTTTTCCCGCCAAATATACAGTGGTGCCAACGTAATTTTATCCTATTTCCCGCCAAATTTACAGTGTTGCCAATTATATATCCCCCTTTTCCCGCCAAATATACAGTGATGCCAACGTCATATTTCCTATTTCCCGCCAAATTTACAGTGTTGCCAATTACATCTCCCCTTTCCCGCCAAATTTACAGTGGTGCCAAAACGTACTATTTCCTATTTCTCGCCAGATATACAGTGTTGCCAACGTCATATTTCCTATTTCTCGCCAAATTTACAGTGGTGCCAACGTAATA
>JAWZYT010004702.1:7500-10000 GCA_034508575.1 Petrolisthes manimaculis
TGTGTGGGTGGGTGTGGGGGTGTGGGAAAGAGGGGTGTGTGGGGGTGGGGGTGTGTGGGGGTGTGTAGGTGTGGGATAGAGAGGTGTGTTTGTGTGTATGTGGGTGTGTGGGTGTGAGGAAGGAGAGGGGGGAAGGGGTGTGTGTGTGGGGGTGGGGGTGGGATAGAGAGGGGGGTAGGGTTGGAGAGAGAGAGAGAATATTAGTAATAATAATAATATTGGTTAGTGATATATTTTAATAATATGAACAACTACCACTACTAATACTACTACTACTACTACTACTACTACTACCGTACTATTATTATTATTACTACTACTACTACTACTACTCCTCCTCCTCCTCCTCCTCCTCCTACTACTACTACTACTACTACTACTACTACTACTACTACTACTACTACTACTACTACTACTACTACTACTACTACTACTTACCCTAGCTTCCATTCTGCTTACTATTCCTTCTACTGTCATTTTATAAGAAGGTGGTAATGGCGGAAATTCATCTTCATTATCTGAAAGTCAATTAAAATTATTACACGTAGAATTAATTAAGGAAAGTCACACCTGTATATTTACCTGTATATTACCTGTATAATGTATGTATGTCTCACCTGTATAATTAATGTATGTCTCACCTGTATAATTAAATATTACCTGTATAATTAATGAAAATATTACCTGTATAATTAATGAAAATATTACCTGTATAATTAATGAAAATATTACCTGTATAATTAATGAAAATATTACCTGTATAATTAATGAAAATATTACCTGTATAATTAATGAAAATATTACCTGTATAATTAATGAAAATATTACCTGTATAATTAATGAAAATATTACCTGTATAATTAATGAAAATATTACCTGTATAATTAATGAAAATATTACCTGTATAATTAATGAAAATATTACCTGTATAATTAATGAAAATATTACCTGTATAATTAATGAAAATATTACCTGTATAATTAATGAAAATATTACCTGTATAATTAATGAAAATATTACCTGTATAATTAATGAAAATATTACCTGTATAATTAATGAAAATATTACCTGTATAATTAATGAAAATATTACCTGTATATTAGAATATTACCTGAATAATTAACGTATGTATGTCTCACCTGTATAATTAATTAAAATATTACCTGAATAATTAATGTATGTTCAAAATTAATAATAATAATTAATTTTTCACCTTCATAATTAATAATAATAATAATAATAATAATTAATTTTTCTTAGTTTCATAATTAATAATAATAATTATTATTTTTTCTTAATAATAATAATAATAATAATAATTAATTTTTCTTAATAATAATAATAATTAATTTGTCTTAATAATAATAATAATAATAATAATAATTAATTTTTACCTTCATAATTAATTAATAATAATAATAATAATAATAATAATAATAACAACAATAATAATATTAATAATAATAATAATAATAATAATAATAATAATGATTAATTTCTCTTAATAATAATAATAATAATTAATTAATTTTTCTTAAAAATAATAATAATAATTCATTTTTCTTACCTTGATAATTAATTGTAGTAATTTCCAAATATAATGGTTTATTGGGTGAAGATTTCAAAATACGGGGGGTGAGAGGGAGCAGCGCCCCCCTCTGACCATTTCTTATCTTTACTATATTACGGGGGGGAGGGGGGGTTGTTGTTGTTGTTGTTGTTGTGTGTGTTTGTTGTTGTTGTTGTTGTTGTTGTTTTTGTGTGTTAGGTGTAGTGGGTTGTTGTTGTTGTTGTTGTTGTGTTTGTGTAGGTATGTGTGTGGTGGTGTTTGTATGAGTGTGTGTATCAGTAGTGTTTGTATTAGTGGTGTTTGTATGAGTGGTGTTTGTATGAGTGGTGTTTGTATTACTGGTGTTTATATTACTAGTGTTTGTATGAGTGGTGTTTGTATGAGTGTGTGTATTAGTAGTGTTTGTATGAGTGGTGTTTGTATGAGTGTGTGTATTAGTAGTGTTTGTATGAATGGTGTTTGTATGAGTGGTGTTTGTTTTATTGGTGTTTGTAATATAATTTAACCCAATACTTTTTAACAAGGCTGATTCCACCTCACTGCTAGACCAACAGGACATTAACTCAACTGTTTGTATGTTTGGGTGTTTGTTTTCTGTTTGGTGTTTGTTTTCGTGTTTGTTTACTTCTTGGTGTTTGTTTTCTGTTTGGTGTTTGTTTTCTGTTTGGTGTTTGTTTTCGGGTTGGTGTTTGTTTTCTGTTTGGTGTTTGTTTTCTGTTTGGTGTTTGTTTTCTGTTTGGTGTTTGTTTTTTGTTTGGTGTTTGTTTACGTGTTTGTTTACATCTTGGTGTTTGTTTTCTGTTTGGTGTTTGTTTTGGTGTTTGTTTTCTGTTTGGTGTTTGTTTTCGGTTTGGTGTTTGTTTTCGGTTTGGTGTTTGTTTTCTGTTTGGTGTTTGTTTACATCTTGGTGTTTGTTTTCTGTTTGGTGTT
>JAWZYT010004702.1:15000-17500 GCA_034508575.1 Petrolisthes manimaculis
ATTTTATCTATTTATCTATCTATCTATCAATCAATCAATCAATCAATCTCTCTTCCACTCCCTACTCCCCCGACTCTCCCCTCACCCACCACTCCCCCCGACGCTCCCACCCCACCCACCACTCCCTCCGACTCACCTGAAATACGATAAACACAGAGGCTGAAGCGGCATACATTCCCGACAACAGCGTAATGGCCGTTGAGCGCTGACGGGGAAAAAGGTCACCGAATTGCATCACGCTCATACGTAACTGATTTCCCGCCAAACCCATCAGAATCATGGCGGGAAAGAGGTAGTCGGGTGTCTCTGATAGGCAGGGGGGAAGAAAGAAAAGATTAATCAGAGTTTCCCGCCAAAAATATATCAAATAAATGAGTTTCCCGCCAAAAAAATGAGTTTCCCGCCAAAAAAATGAGTTTCCCGCCAAAAAAATGAGTTTCCCGCCAAAAAAATGAGTTTCCCGCCAAAAAAAATAGTTTCCCGCCAAAAAAATGAGTTTCCCGCCAAAACAATTTTTTTAAGAATAAATGAGTTTCCCGCCAAAAATATATCATAATAAATTAGTTTCCCGCCAAAAAAATAATAATCAGATTAATTAAATGAGTTTCCCGCCAAATTTATGATTGATTTTTTTTTTGGCGGGAACTCTCTCATTATTATTATTATTATTGTTGTTATTATTGTATTTGTATTATTATCATTATTATTATTATTATTATTATTATTATTATTATTATTATTATTATTATTATTATTATTATTATTATTATTATTATTATCATTATTATTATTATTATCATTATTATCATTATTATTATTATTATCATTATTATTATTATTATTATTATTATTATTATTATTATTATTATTATTATTATTATTATCAATCAATATCTAATTAAAATTGCAACATTTCCAAACGTTCAAAAACTTACCTTTTGTTGCCATTCCCAGGAAGATAAAACTCATAGTCATCATTGTCCTGTAAAAAAAACAATAACATGAAGGAAAAACGAGTGAGTGAGTGAGTGAGTGAGTTGAACCCCTTTTAGGAAGTGGTAGCCCCAAGAAGAAAAAGAATAATAATAAATAATAAAATAATGAAATAATGAATAATGAAATAATAAAATATCCATATGTAAATATCTCAAAAAATACTCCCTCCTCCCCCCCACCCCACAGCCTCCCCAATCAGATCCTCACTTACCCATCAGATACACTCCCCCGTCCCCAATCAGACACTCACTAATTACCCACACACACACACACACACATACCCAACCAATCAGCCAATCAGAACACACACACACACACCAATCAGAACACTCCCACACACACACACACCAATCAGAACACTCACACACACACACACACCAATCAGAACACTCACACACACACATATCCCCTCCCCCAATCAAACCCTCTCTCTCCACCAATCAGAACACACACACACACACACACACACACATATCCCCTACCCCAATCAAACCCTCTCTCTCCACCAATCAGAACACACACACACACACACACACAATCAAACCCTCTCTCCACCAATCAGAGCACCAATCCCTTACCCAGCAGATACCCTTGTGATTCTGAGTCCAGCATGATGTAGTAGATAGCCAATCAGAATTCCAGGGACGCTATAGCATCCAACTGATAGTGTGAAAATCAGAGCAAAGACTTCATCCTGTCTGGCACAACGCTCAGGGCCCATACTCACAGTCTGATGGGCGGTAAAGAAGGAAGGAAGGAAGGGGTTAGAATGTGTGTGTGTGTTTGTGTTTGTGGGTGTGTTTGTCTGTTTTTGTGTGTGTTTGTGGGTTAGAAGTGAGGGGGTGGGGGGTGTTTTTGTGTGTGTGTGTGTTTGTGGGGGGGTTAGAATGTGTGTGTGTGTTTGTGTGTGTGGGGGGGGTTAGAAGTGAGGAGGGGGTGGGGTGGGTGTTTATGTGTGTGTGTGTGTGTGTGGTTTTCTAATTAGTGTGTGTGTGTGAGGGGAGGGGGGTTAGAATTAATTTGGGTGTGTGTTTTTCTGTGTGTGTTTGTGTGTGTGTGTGTTTGTGTTTTGGGGTGTGTGTGTGTTTATGTGTTTGTGTGTGAGTTTATGTATGTGCGTGTGAGTTTATGTATGTGCGTGTGAGTGTATGTGTATGTGTATATATATGTGTGTGTGTGTATGTATGTGTATAATATGTATGTATGTATATGTATGTGTAATAAATATATATATGTGTGTATGTAATATATATATGTATGTGTATGTATATGTGTATATATATGTGTGTGTGTGTGTGTGTGTATTCTTACCTTAGACTGATTGAAGAAATTTTCGGATGTGTCGAGCGATGAAGGACAATTTTTGTTGTTGTTGATATTGTTGTTGTTGTTGTTGTTGTCGTTGTTGTAGAGAGGTGAGGGGGCGTCGTTCCCTTCCGTGTTGTTAATGTCTCCCCCTGACGAAGGCACCGAAGAAGGAGAAGAAGAAGAAGAAGAAGGAGAA
>JAWZYT010004702.1:25000-27500 GCA_034508575.1 Petrolisthes manimaculis
TTTCTATTTTCATTTTCCAGCCTTTTTCATTTCTCTCCTTTTTTTTCCCGCCATTTTCATCTTTCTATTATTTTTTGGGCGCCATTTTCATCTTTCTATTTTTGTTTTTGTTTTTATTATTATTAATTATCACTTCTTCCTTCCTTCCTTCCTTTCTTATTAATCTCTCTCTCTCTCTCTCTCTCACATTCTCAAGTAAAGAGAGAGAGAGAGAGAAGCGCGAGAGAGAGAGAGAAAGGAGAGAGAGAGAGAGAGAGAGAGGAAGGAGGGAGAGAATGAGGGAGTGAGGGAGAGAAGCGGGAACAATAGATGCCAGATGTCGCCAGTCAGCCATGATGACAATTTTGGCGGGAAAAATAAAAATATTAAAAATCCACTTTTTTCACTAAACGCAATCAATTCTTTTTAAATACAAATAGTGAAATACGATCATAAAAACACGTATTATATTTCTGAACACTCAAAATAAGCTAAAGTTAATAATATAAAGAGATAATTACAAAATAATATATAATTTTGTTTATAATTTTAACTAATAATTTTCATTTTATTCTCCTCTATTTTATATTTTATCCCGTATGTTATAGACTTTATTAATTTATGAATATTTTCTCTATTCGTTAAAAATAATGTATTACATAATTATTATAAGATACGATAAATAAAGCATATATTACAACTAACAATAATAATATAAAATTATTTACCCATTCATTATATAATTTAAAAACAATATAATTTCCCACTTGTAGTAATATTTTAAGAGATTCATTTTAGTAGAGCCCAAAAATTATAAGAGATACAAATATAATCACTCCATAAACAAAATATTAGAGAGATAAGAAGCGAATAGAGGATTTATATAATTTACTTTAGTATCCTCTTTAAATATATCATCAAAGAGAATGGTTCACCTGAGGCTATTAAAGAAAATGGAATATATTTAACATAGACTACTCTGGCATAATATTAACATTTAACCATTTATTATAATTCCCCAAAAGACACGTTTAATTAATATAACATTTAATTCTTGTCACTACAAAAGTCTTCTACGGTAAGTTTCGACTTTCCGAACCAAATTGCTCTCTCTCTCTTACTCTCACACACTCTCTCTCATTTTCACACACACTCTCTCTCATTTTCACACACACACACTCTCTCTCTCTCACTTTCACACACTCACACACACACTCTCTCTCTCTTTCCCTCCCCCTCTTCCTCTCTCTCTATCTCACTCTCTCTCCCTCTCTCTCTCTCTCACACACACACACACAGTCTCTCTCTCTCTCTATCTCTCTCTCTCTCTCTCTCTCACACACACACACACACACACAGCGTATTTATGTGTTGCTATTGTTGAGGTAAGGTTGGTGGAGCCGCGTGGGGACCAATGACGTCACAGACATACATACACACATACATACATACATACATACATACAGACATACATACAATACATACATATATATATACATACACACATACACACATACATACATACAAGAAAATGAAGTAATTATTCTTTCTCACTCTCTCACAAATACAAAATAATAATAATAATAATAATAATAATAATAATAATAATAATAATAATAATAATAATAATAATAATAATAATAATAATAATAATAATAACAATAATAATAACAACATCAATAATAATAATAATAATAATAATAATAATAATAATAATAATAATAATAATAGTAATAATAATAATAATAATAATAATAATAATAATAATAATAATAATAATAATAATAATAATAATAATAATAATTGTAATAATAATATTAATAATAATAATAATAATAATAATAATAATAATAATAATAATAATAATAATAATAATAATAATAATAATAATAATAATAATAATAATAATAATAATAATAATAATAATAATAATAATAATAACAATAATAATAACAACATCAATAATAATAATAATAATAATAATAATAATAATAATAATAATAATAATAATAATAATAATAATAATAATGATAATAATAATGGTAATCAAAATACGAAAATTATATTACTTTTTATTTATATGACAAAGTTATGCTTAAAAATTATAATTAAAGAGAGAGAGAGAGAGAGAGAGAGAGAGAGAGAGAGAGAGAGAGAGAGAGAGAGAGAGAGAGATGAACACAAAAATATACATACGATTTGTAAATGCTATGTATAATTATAATATAGCCTAACTGACCGTATGTATGTATGTATGTGTATGTGTGTATGTATGTATATGTATGTATGTATAATATATTCCCGTGTATGTATGTATATGTATGTGTGTATGCATGTTTATTTGTTTGTTTGTTTTTGTTTGTTTTTGTTTGTTTGTTTGTTTGTTTGTTTGTTGGTAAGCATCCGAACGAAAAAAAACTGGAACTGTCTTTCTTTCATATTTTTTCAATTCCTACATTTTCCATCAATTCCCATCATTTTCCATCAATTTTCTTCATTTTTCCATCAATTTCCTTCATTA
>JAWZYT010004702.1:32500-47500 GCA_034508575.1 Petrolisthes manimaculis
AGGTGAATGATTGATGGTGTATAGTGACGGGAATAATGTATAATGAAGGTATAATAGGTGTATAATGAGTTTAAATTATACCGCGTCATCTACTACTACTATCTTACTACTATTTTACTACTATGACTACTACTACTACTACTACTACTACTACTAGGCTTTACTAGATGATAGGTGAATGATTGATGGTGTATAGTAATGGGAATAATGTATAATGAAGGTATAATAGGTGTATAATGAGTTTAAATTATACCGCGTCATCTACTACTAACTAACTTACTACTATTTTACTACTATCTTACTACTACTACTACTACTACTACTATGTCCCAGAATTACATCCACCAATGTCCTAAGTGAATATTATGGTCAGTAGTAGTAGTAGTAGTCGTAATAGTAGTCGTAGTCATAGTAGTAGTAGTAGTAATAGTAGTAGTAGTAGTAGTAGTAACACCGCGTCATCTACTACTAACTTACTACTATCTTACTACTATTTGGGTTTATTCATTAGTTCGTTGCGTCCCTATCTTGTTAGTTGGTGATCACCCTAAGCTTTCTATTCACTCTTATTGACTAGATTCCACAGTGGTATAATTATATTTGTTCGTTAGCTTACCAACCAACCACAGTAGCCTAGTATTGGTTTGTAAGCTTCCCAACCAACCACAGTGGTATTGGTTTGTTAGCTTCCCAACCAACCACAGTAGTATTGGTTTGTAAGCTTCCCAACCAACCACAGTGGTATTGGTTTGTTAGCTTACCAACCAACCTCACTGTTAGGCTTCATTCCACTGTGGTATATAGAAAAGTGGTTTGTAATAGTGAAATATAAACACTGCTAATAGTTTACTCACCAAATTCATTAAATAATTTAGCAATAATTCATTTACACGGCTAAGATTCTTTCGTTAGTATGCTTACAAACCATTGGGAAATGACTGTGGAATCGACACATTATTATAACTTTACTCTCACATTGGTTAGTATGCTTACAAACCACCGGGAAATGACTAGAATCAACCTATTATTATAACTTTACTCCCACATTGGTTAGTATGCTTACAAACCACTGGGAATGACTGTGGAATCAACCTATTATCATAACTTTACTCCCACATTGGTTAGTATGCTTACAAACCATTGGGAATGACTAGGGAATCAACCCATTATTATAACTTTACTCCCACATTGGTTAGTATGCTTACAAACCATTGGGAATGACTAGGGAATCAACCCATTATTATAACTTTACTCCCACATTGGTTAGTATGCTTACAAACCATTGGGAATGACTAGGGAATCAACCTATTATCATCACTTTACTCCCTCATTGGTTAGTATGCTTACAAACCACTGGGAATGACTAGGGAATCAACCCATTATCATAACTTTACTCCCACATTGGTTAGTATGCTTACAAACCACCGGGAAATAACTGTGGAATCAACCCATTATCATAACTTTACTCCCACATTGGTTAGTATGCTTACAAACCACTGGGAATGACTAGGGAATCAACCCATTATCATAACTTTACTCCCACATTGGTTAGTATGCTTACAAACCACCGGGAATGACTAGGGAATCAACCCATTATTATAACTTTACTCCCACATTGGTTAGTATGCTTACAAACCATTGGGAATGACTAGGGAATCAACCCATTATCATAACTTTACTCCCACATTGGTTAGTATGCTTACAAACCACCGGGAAATGACTGTGGAATCAACCCATTATTATAGATGGAATATATTTATAATGTTTTTTGTATTTTTTTTCAGATTAATAAGGCACTATCATGGATGATGAATGCCTTTCTTTAACTTGGAATAACCATGGAGCGACATACAGACAGACATTAAGTGTTCTCAGGGAAGAGGTGAGACATACACACATAGATTGACATTTAAGTTATTACAATATATTTATATTATATTTATATTATATTTATATTTTATTTATATTATATTTATATTATACTGTATTTACATTATATTATATTTGTATTATATTTGTATTATATTTATATTATATTTATATTATACTGTATTTACATTATATTTTATTTATATTATACTGTATTTACATTATATTATATTTAAATTTTAGTTATGAACATTGTATTTGAATTTGCTAGGTATTGTTTAATTAAGGTTAGATTGTATTGTTGGTGAATAATGTAGGTTTATGATTCCTTCAAATTCCCTATTAAAGTCTATTCAAAATTTGTGTCCCTCTAGCCTCTATCTATCTAGCTAGCTATTTCTATCTGTCTATCTAACTTTCTATATCTATCTGTCTATCTATCACTATTTCTATCTCTATATATCTAGCTATTTATTTCTATCTATCTATCTATTTCAATCTATCTATCTAACTTTCTATTTCTATCTATCTATCTATCTATTTCTATCTATCTATCTAACTTTCTATATCTATCTATCTATCTAGCTATTTCTATCTGTCTATCTATCTAACTTTCTATATCTATCTATCTATCTATCTACAGTATCTATCTATTTCTATCTATCTATCTAACATTCTATATCTATCTATCTATCTATCTATCTACAGTATCTATCTATTTCTATCTATCTATCTACAGTATCTATCTATCTATATCTATCTATCTATCTACAGTATCTATCTATCTATTTCTATCTATATTTCTATCTATCTAAGCATAAGAGGCCAAAAAAGGAACACAAATTTTGAACAGACTATAATTTTTATAATAATATTGTTTTATATATATTTTTTTTTCCAGAACACGTTAACCGACGTAACGTTGGCTTGCGACGGCCAAAAATTCTCCGCCCACAAGCTGGTGTTGGTAACGTGCAGCGATTACTTCCGTAGTATACTGGGCGACGTACCCTGCCAACACCCCATTGTATACATGAGAGGTGTGACTGCGAGAGAGATGCAGGCGCTTATAAATTTCATGTATACCGGACAGACGGACGTACCACAGAAGGAAGTACCCACGTTACTAGCAACAGCCGAGGCGTTACGGATTAAGGGATTGGGTGTGTTTAATCCCAGCGGTGGTGGTGGTGGTGGTGGTGAGGGGAAAGTTAATCCATCTCAAGTTAATCCATCTCAAGTTAATCCATCTCAAGTTAATCCAGCTCAAGTTAATCCATCTCAAGTTAATCCATCTCAAGTTAATCCATCTCATAAGGACATAAACTCCCTCAGTAAAAAGAGACGCGTTGCCGTCGACTCCGCTTCCGCATTTAACGGTTCCCTTGACGATAGTGCGAGGAGTGATGCGACTATTTCTTCACTATCCAGGGATGATAATAACTTCCTAGAGAATCTGTACAGTCATCACTATGCTCTTTTATCATCACCAAAACGTAGAAAAAATGATGAGAGTGGAAAGAGTAAAGAGGGCGTCGAAAGTGATGATATAAATAATACTAGTAATAATAGTAATAGTAGTATTTTGGATACCTTTATGCATCACAGACAAGCCGCGACTTCTAAAATACCGTTAAGGTCCACGACGAACACCGCCTCCGCTCCCCCCTCCCCCCGGAACCGACCCCCAGGCCTGTGTGAAGAGGAGATGATGGGGGGGGGTAGTGCCACAGTCTCATCCCTCAGTCTGGATATTGTCAACAAACAGAAAACATCAACAGATAAACATTCCACTGGTAAACAAAAACAAAATCAACAACAACAACAACAAAGCCTTCACCACCCCACTTCAGCAGATAAACATTCCACTGGTAAACAACAACAGAATCAACAACAACAACAAAGCCTTCACCACCCCACCAGACTTGAAGCTAAGGCCGCCTCTCCCCGTGCCCTTAACTATTCCATCGCTGGTCTTGGTGGTAATAAGGCCTCCTATAGTACCGGGGCCTTGGGTCACGTGTCTGAGGACTCCACTACAGCACCGGCAGACACACCGGAAAATTTGGTAGGTTCACTTTCTATCAAATTTAGTTTTTTTTATTTATTTTTATATATAACAACTGCTATCTTAGTTTTCTTGATTTCTTTAATGTATATAACAGTTGCTATCTTAGTTTTCTTGATTTCTTTTATATATAACAGCTGCTATCTTAGTTTTCTTGATTTCTTTTATACATATTTGCTGATATCTCTTGTTATTAAATATGTACATGTACAGTATGTTTACTAGAAGGGAACCTCTTTTGTCAAAAATTAGATTAGTTAAAAATTAGTTAATTAGTTAAAAATTAGTTAAAATTTAGTTAATTAGTTAAAAATTAGTTAAATTAGTTAAAAATAGTTAAAAATAGTTAAAATTAGTTAAAAATTAGTTAAAATTAGTTAAAAAATAGTTAAAATTAGTTAATTAGTTAAAAATCTCCTTGGTGTGATATTTTCCAGATGAAGACTGAGATTAAAGAAGAGGCTTTAGACTTCAGCACCACCTCACTATCAGAGAACCATCAGAGTGACACAACAACAACAACAACAACAACAGGAGGAGGAGGAGGAAGTAACAGTAGTATTGAAGAGGAAGCACGGATGTACCTCAATGCATTCACTCGTAGTGCTAATCTTAAATGGCAACAAACTCCTGAAGAACCCTTGGTTAGTTAAATAAAACACCTTAGTTAAATAATACATCTTAGTTAAATAAAACACCTTACTTCATAAAAAACACCTTAGTTAAATAAAACACCTCCTTAGTTAAATAAAACACCTTACTTCATAAAAAACACCTTAGTTAAATAAAACACCTTGGTTAAATAAAACATCTTAGTTCATGATAGTTAGTTAAATAAAACACCTTAGTTAAATAAAACACCTTACTTCATAAAAAACACATTAGTTCATAAAAAACACCTTAGTTCATAAAAACAGTGTTCAATAAGTTATAACAAATAGAATAGAAATAACCCTTGAAGTTAGTTATTAATTATATAGTTATCACGAGTTTTTGTAATGTAAGTTATAACAAATAGAATAAGAATAACCATTGAAGTTATTAATAATACTATATAATTATCATAAGTTTTATAACGTTACTTATATCAACAGGAAACAGCAGCAACAGACGGCAGACCGTTCGTATGTCCCATCTGCCAGAAATCATTCGCCAAAGCTGCCATACTGAAGCGTCACCACCTGGCCCACTACAGACCGTACGTGTGTCACATATGTACACGTTCCTTCACCCGACGGGAGGTATTAGCCGAACACTTACTGGAACACAATGGAGCTGATTTACGCATGCCTTGTCCGGTGTGCGCCATGACTATTAAACGGAAACGGAACCTACAAGCTCATATTAAAGTTAAACATCCCGATTATTACCGACAAAAACTCACCAAGAAAGAAGCTACGTGTTGAGTATATAATGTGTGTGTATGTGTGTATTAATTATTAAATGGAAACGAAACCTACAAGCTCATATTAAAGTTAAACATCCCGATTATTACCGACAGAAACTCACTAAGAAAGAAGCTACGTGTTGAGTATATAATGTGTGTGTATGTGTGTATTAAGAGGGTGTGGGAGTACGGGACAGGCTTGTGGGGTGCTGGGGGAATAGGGGTACAGGCTTGTGGGGGGTGAGAATATCAGGTGAGTATATGTGTGTGTATGTGTGTATTAATGGTGTGTGGGAGTAAGGGACAGGCTTGTGGGGTGCTGAGGGAATAGGGTACAGGCTTGTGGGGGGTAGAAAGCCTGTCCCCCTATTCCCGCACCCCCCATAGCCTCCCACAACTCCCCCCAAGCCTGCCTGTCTCCCTATTCCCACACACTCTTAAAACAAACAATGGATGGTATGCAAGAACAGCCATCGTGGGGTTGACCATGGTGTGTTACTAGTATGTACTGGCAGTGGGTCCATGGTGCCATCGTATCAGTACCAACACCACCAACGTTCTTGCATACCATCCACACGGTGAGTTAATTTATTCGTTCGGGTGTTACGACACAACGAAAAAGAACTGATTATTATTTTGACACAATGAAAGGAAACGGATTATTATTATTTTGACACAACGAAAAAGAACTGATTATTATTTTGACACAACGAAAAAGAACTGATTATTATTATTTTGACACAATGAAAGGGGACGGATTATTATTATTTTGACACAATGAAAGGGAAACTGATTATTATTATTTTGACACAATGAAAAAGAACTGATTATTATTATTTTGACACAATGAAAGGGGACTGATTATTATTATTTTGACACAACGAAAGGGGACTGATTATTATTATTTTGACACAATGAAAGGGGATGGATTATTATTATTTTGACACAATGAAAGGAAACTGATTATTATTATTTTGACACAACGAAAGGGAACGAATTATTATTATTTTGACACAATGAAAAGGGAACGAATTATTATTATTTTGACACAACGAAAGGGACTGATTATTATTTTGACACAACGAAAGGGGACGGATTATTATTATTTTGACACAATGAAAAGGGACTGATTATTATTATTATTTTGAGGCACCATATGATTCTGGTCTCTAGTCGGTGTATAATAATCCTTAAAGGCGAGAATCTTTTGTGGGGGAATTGAAAGGGCATCTGTCTCCTCCACCACTGAAGGGCGTGTGTTTCCTGAAGTAGAGTCTTTTGTGGGTGAATTGGAAGGGCATCTCTCCTCCACTAAAGGGCGTGTGTTTCCTGATGTAGATTCTTTTGATGGTGAATTGGAAGGGCATCTGTCTCCTCCAGTAAAGGGCGTCTGTTTCCTGACGTAGAGTATTTTGTGGGTGAATTGGAAGGGCATCTGTCTCCTCCACCACTGAAGGGCGTGTGTTTCCTGAAGTAGAGTCTTTTGTGGTGAGTTGGAAGGGCGTGTGTTTCCTGACGTAGACTCTTTTGTGGGTGAATTGAAAGGGCATCTGTCTCCACCACTGAAGGGCGTGTGTTTCCTGAAGTAGAGTATTTTGTGGGTGAATTAAAAGGGCGTGTGTTTTCTCCTCCAGTAAAGGGCGTGTGTTTCCTGACGTAGAGTCTTTTGTGGGTGATTTGGAAGGGCATCTGTCACCTCCACTGAAGGGCGTCTGTTTCCTGAAGTAGAGTATTTTGTGGGTGAATTAAAACGGCGTGTGTTTCCTGACGTAGAGTATTTTGTGGGTGAATTGGAAGGGCGTCTGTTTCCTGAAGTAGAGTCTTTTGTGGGTGATTTGGAAGGGCGTGTGTTTCCTGAAGTAGAGTATTTTGTGGGTGAATTGAAAGGGCATCTGTCACCATCACTGAAGGGCGTGTGTTTCCTGATGTAGAGTATTTTGTTGGTGAATTAAAAGGGCATCTGTCTCCTCCACCACTGAAGGGCTTGTGTTTCCTGAAGTAGAGTCTTTTGTGGGTGAATTGAAAGGGCATCTGTCTCCTCCACTGAAGGGCGTCTGTCTCCTGAAGTAGTTTGGAGGTACAGTATAATATCAACAAACTTACAATTTACCAACAAGACAATCTCATTAAGGAGAGAGAGTATATACTTTGGTTACATTGGAGTGCCTTGATTCCTCCAAAGTATGCCACGAAACACACACACACACACACACACACACACACACACACACACACAGACACACACACACAGACACACACAGACACACAGACAGACAGACGAGGGGATCTATCTGTGTTTCGTGGCATAGTTTGGAATAATTAGTAACCTCTCTATTCTTAATTAAACTACTGTACTTCCACCGAGTTTGTGTGTGTGTGTGTGTGTGTGTGTGTGTGTGTGTTTTTAGCACTAACTTTCACGTTGCTCAGATATACACAAACCATGTTTTTTTTAAATCTAAATAATCTTAATTTAGTAGTTACTATATAATGTTCCAGCTTTTGATATTTTTTTGTACTTGTAATTATCCAACAGGCTCAATAATTTATTAGGTTGTTTGATATGTAATTATAGGTATACAGTATACAGTAATTTATTATTTACATTATATTGAACAAGTAAAAAAAGTGCAAGAAAAATATAACCATGTATAACAGAAGGAAATATACATATCCTTCTGTAATACATACTTATAAACATGTATAACACAAGGAAATATACATATCCTTCTGTAATACATACTTATAAACATGTATAACAGAAGGAAATATACATATCCTTCTGTCATACATACTTATAAACATGTATAACACAAGGAAATATACATATCCTTCTGTAATACATACTTATAAACATGTATAACAGAAGGAAAATTATGCAAACAAAAGTTATGTCTATTCCAATTTCAGCCAATTACATTCCATCTTACATTGCCTTTGTATTCCCAGTTATTCATTTATTAATATACTGTGGTGTTTTTTTATTACATTATAGGTTGGTGAAGGGTTGTGTCGCATAAAGTGAATTTTGCATAAAAGTTGGGGGGTTGCGGGAATAGGTGACAGGCTTTCTACCCCCCCCTCACCCCCCCATCCCCCCATCCCCCCCCGCAAGCCTGTCCCCCTCACACTTCACTATTAACTCATTTTATTTATTTATTTATTTATTTTTAAACTCATTTGCGGAAGTAGGGGACAGGCTTGGGGGGTGCGGGAATAGAGGGGACAGACTTGGGTGTGGGTAGAAAGCCTGTCCCCTATTCCCGCACCCCCCTAAACCCCCCCCAAGCCTCTCCCCTACTCCTGCAACCCCTAAAAATAACCCCAAGCCTGTCCCCTACTCCTGCACCCCCTAAAAATAACCCCAAGCCTGTCCCCTACTCCTGCACCCCCTAAAAATAACCCCAAGCCTGTCCCCTATTCCTGCACCCCCTAAAAATAACCCCAAGCCTGTCCCCTACTCCAGCACCCCCATATTATAAGTGATGCCACGAAACACACTCCTTCCCTAAAGGTGTGTGTGTGTGTGTGTATGTGTGTGCTACGAAACACACAAGCTACTTCCATATTGGTGTGTGTGTGTGTGTGTGTGTGCCACAAAACACACAAACTACTTCCATATTGGTGTGTGTGTGTGTGTATACTGTGTGTTTTGTGGCAATATTTGAAGGATTCGTTTACCTCCAATTTTCAAAAGATATCCCAGCAGGGGTTTTTGAATAGACAGTCAGTACAATACACTCTCCTCTTTATTTATTACATTATAGGTTGGTGAAGGGTTGTGTCACATAAAGTGAATGTCTGTATGTGTGTATGTATGTATGTACAGTATGTATATATGTACTGTATGTATATATATACACTGTGGTGTTTCTTTATTACATTATAGGTTGGTGAAGGGTTGTGTCACATAAAGTGAATTTCACATAAAGTAAATTGTACATTTCCATAGGAAATAATGGTACTTTAACTTGAAAATGGAGCCTAATGGTTCACGGTATTTTAAGAGTTCATGGAAATTGCATTTATTTCATTTTTTTTGTCATGATACGCACTATTTCAAATTCGCATAAATTCGCATGAGACGCCAGGGAGCAAAAGCAAAAGTTATTTAATGTTATATATAGCTGGTATTATATATAGCTGGTATTATATATAGCTGGTATTATATATAGCTGGTATTATATATAGCTGGTATTATATATAGCTGGTATTATATATAGCTGGTATTATATATAGCTGGTATTATATATAGCTGGTATTATATATAGCTGGTATTATATATACTGTAGCTGGTATTATATATAGCTGGTATTATATATAGCTGGTATTTAAACTCACATAATAAGAGAGGAGAGTGTACAATTTTCCACGTGTCCGTTACATTCCGTCCAAAATGTACAAATCCACGACATGAAGCACAAGGCACACTTTGGGAAGCCATTACAATTTTGAGTACATGTACATAATTATTTTGTACCGTACACAACAGAAACCTATGCTGTTTTTGAGTACATAATTATTTTGTACCGTACACGACAGAAACCTATGCAGTTTTGAGTACATGTACATAATTATTTTGTACCGTACACGACAGAAACCTATGCTTTTTTTGAGTACATGTACATAATTATTTTGTACCGTACACAACAGAAACCTATGCTGTTTTTGAGTACATGTACATAATTATTTTGTACCGTACACGACAGAAATCTATGCTTTTTTTTAGTACATAATTACACACAACAGAAAAGAAAGAAAAAAATATTGGAACCTCGCCCATAATTATTATTTTTTTTCGTACACAACAGAAAATATTGAAAACTCCACCTATGGATAATATTAATTCATTTCAATGTAAGGGAAGGTTCCAATATTTTTTTTTGTCGACTGTAAAATACACATTGAATATTTTTTTTAAGGTTCCAATATTTTTTTTTGCCGACTGTAAAATACACATTGAATTTTATTTTTTTAAGGTTCCAATATTTTTTTTTGTCGACTGAAAAATACACATTGAATTTTTTTTTTTAAGGTTCCAATATTTTTTTTTGTCGACTGTAAAATCCACATTGAATTTTTTTTTTTTAAGGTTCCAATATTTTTTTTTGTCGACTGTAAAATCCACATTGAATTTTTTTTTTAAGGTTCCAATATTTTTTTTTGTCGACTGTAAAATACATTAATTATTTTTTTTAAGGTTTTATTGGTGTTTTGAAAATATTAAATACATTAATTATTTTTTTTAACGTTTTATTGGTGTTTTGAAAATATTAAATACATACATTGATTATTTTTTTTAACGTTTTATTGGTGTTTTGAAAATATTAAATACATTGATTTTGATTATTTTTTTTAAGGTTTTATTGGTGTTTTGAAAATATTAAGTACATTGAATTTTTTTTTTTTTAAGGTTTCATCTGTATTTTGAGAATTTTAGAGTCGCAAGGGTTATTATTATTATTATTATTATTATTATTATTATTATTATTATTATTATTATTATTATTATTATTATTATTATTATTATTATAAACTATTTTGATGACTTTTGGTGATGGAATAATTTATGTCTTTCTAGATTAGAAGTTTATAATTATAGTCCATCAGTTTTATTTTAAGGACCGTGTGTGTGTGTGTGTGTGTGTGTGTGTGTGTGTGTGTGTGTGTGTGTGTGTGTGTATTGAAGGCTTCTGATTCCTCCTATCTATGCCATGAAACACACAAACTCCTTCCATATAAGTGTGTGTGTGTACGGTGTGTGTGTGTGTGTGTGTGTGTTTTGTACTTTACCTAAAATAATAATACAATAATACACACACACAATTATAATACAATAATACACACACACAATAATAATAAAATAATAATGAGATGGAATTTAAATGTTTGCAATAATTTTTAATTGTGTACAGACTAGAATAATAGGAAAATATTTAGGTTTTAATGTGATATATTAATTAATATTATTGACATGCTGGTACAATAAATAATTCAATTAATTAATAAATAGGGCTTCCTCATTTGTTTGAGGAAATAAAGTGTTAATTAAAAGTCCTCCATTTTGTATCCAAGTTTATGATGTATAATAAATAGGTTATAATAAGTTTTATTTATATACAGTTGGCTACAGGAATAATACACACACTCATTTATATTACAGTATGTGGAAAATATAAGAATACAAAACTACAATACAAGATTTAATATTAGTTTTGTATCTTTGTAATTACCGAGTCAATTACAGAATAAATAATGATCTCTCTTTTCATAATATTACAGCCTGTGTAAAAATTCATGTACCCAACTGTATTTCCACATTCTGTATCCAAGTCGTTAGTTAGTTAGTTACAGCAATTAACAAGAGAAGATTGTATTGTATTTTTTATTAAGCAAAACTTTTTTTTTTTTTTTTTTCTTATAGTCAATTTTTTTTTTTTTTTTTCTTATAGTCAATTTTTTTTTTTTTTTCTTATAGTCAATTTTTTTTTTTTTTTTTTTTTTTTTTTTTTTTTTTTTTTTCTTATAGTCAATTTTTATCTTGTTACTAAAATTTCTGATGATATGTTTAAGATGGATTTGATTAATTTTTTATGTTGCAATAGTGTAAGATTAATTTTAGAATAATTTAACTGTCGTGTGTGTGTGTGTGTGTGCATATGTATGTGTGTGTGTGTGTGGGGGGTAGATGTGTGTGTTGGGTGGGGGGGCATATGTGTGTGTGTGTGTGTGTGTGGGTAGATGTGTGTGTGTGTGGGGGGGGTAGATGTGTGTGTGTGTGTGTGGGGGTAGCATATGTATGTGTGTGTGTGTGGGGGGGTAGATGTATATGTGTGTGTGTGTGTGTGTGGTGTGTGTGTGTGGGGTAGATGTGTGTGTGTGTGTGTGTCAGATGTGTGTGTGTGGGGGGGGGGGGGTGCATATGTGTGTGTGTGTGTGTGTGTGTGTGTTGACAGCCAAGGTATAAGTAACCTATAATAATATAAGAAGTTTGTTGTGATCTCATGTAAAGGTTTCTTCTGTGATTGTATATGAAAATTGGAGGCTTCTGCTAATTCCCTCTCACTATACCAACAAACAAACAAACTAACTAACTAACAAACAAACTCCTTTCCTAATACTATACTATACTGTCTGTAGGTGTGTGTGTGTGTGTGTGTGTTTCATGGTAATATTTAAACCATTTCCATACCTCCAATTTTCTAACATCACAGAATTTCCTTAACTTTTTTTGGGGATATATGTTTTGTTTTTAAGTATTTTTTTGTATAGATAACTGAGCATTCTTTAATTAATGTCACTATAAGTGGCATTATAGGAGAGTGAATGCATTGCTCAATAATAATGACATAGATTAAACTATTTTCATATTTTAATTAATTTATTTAATTAAGGTGACTTGGTCATGGTAGGTTTTTAAATGACAAGTTTGTATTATTATTGTGAAAAAACACAAAAATACTGCAGAATTATTCACAATCACACGTGGCTTAATGTATTACTGTATTATACAGTATAGTAGTCAAATCTATTTTCAGTCAGAGTTACTTACATTTGTTGAATAACTTAATGACATAATAATAATAATAATGACATAATAATACTAAAGCTGCTGGTTTCTATTCTTAAACTATAATAAAGGCTGTTTGTTTCTTCCAACAATGTAAGTTTAATGACATAATAATAATAATAATACTAAAGCTGCTGGTTTCTATCTTTAACTATAATAAAGGCTGTTTGATTCTTCCAACACTTTAAGTCAACTGGTCCAAACAGCAGTAGCAACAGTAACAGCAACAGCAGTAACAGTAGCAACAGTAACAGTATCCATGTAGTTATTTTTCCAATAAAAACATCTTGTACAAATGTTCATGTTTCTTTTTCCTAAAGTTGGGAATAAAGTTGACTTTGATAATGTCATCAAATCCTTCCTTAATTAATTATTTATGATACACAAGAAATATTAATGCAACTTAACAGGGAATAAACAGGGAATAATTGAGGTAAAAAGGGAAATTCTGATGTTGGAAGTTATAGGGAAATTTCGTCTAGCACTGCCAAACAGATCTGGCAACACTGATTAGACAACAGATCAAACATGGCGGCCTAGGGAAAACAACAACAACAACAACAACACTCAAACAGTCAGTCAGATAGAGATAATATAATAAGTATATGTTGCCTATAATCTAGCACTTTTTTCGGCCAGTTTAGCACATTAACAAATATTTTAGCTGCACCAATAATAATAGCTCTTTACCTAAAATCTAAAACACTTTACCTATAATCTAACACTTTACCTATAATGTAGCGCTTTACCTATAATCTAACACTTTACCTATAATCTAACACTTTACCTATAATGTAGCGCTTTACCAATAATATAGCACTTTTCTGGAACAACTTAGCGGTCAGTAGGTGTGGACTTGGCAACACTGTATGGGAGGAGGAAGACATTAATTTTTTGACAGCAGGTAAACAAACCAAATTTAATTATATATTTTCCGTTTTATTTAAGTTATTTTGAGTATAACTTATATTTGGAACATATATACGTAAAATATGGAAAATAATACACCTTAATAAACCAAAATTATTAATATTTAAACTTGAAATATGGTGAAATAAGGAATAAATCATAATAAATCTTAACGTTAATTATATTTTAAGTTAATTATTAATATTATAACGTGAAATATGTTAAAATAATACACCGTAATTATTAATATTTAAAGAATTACGGTTATTGTGTAAGTTACGGTTATTCTGTCTTAATTACCCACTTAATTATTTAACGTTAGATATTTATTAAAAGAATTAATTAATACATTTACAAAAGTACTTCATTCACTATTTAGTTTAATTATTCACTATTTTGGACTATTCTAACACACTTTTCTAACTATTTTATGTATTTTCAGTATGGCTATGTATTTTCAGTATGACTATATTTTCAGTATGACTATTTTATGTATTTTCAGTATGACTATGTATTTTCAGTATGACTATTTTACGTATGACCATGTATTTTCAGTATGACTATATATTTTCAGTATGACCATGGAATTTCAGTATGACTATGTATTTCTGTTTTCAGTATGACTATCAACAGTGTATATATACTGAGTAAGTCTGGTGGTTTAATATACCAACATGACCACAACATTGTATATATATGTATTTTATGTATTTTCAGTATAACTATTTTCAGTATAACTATTTTCAGTATAACTATTTTCAGTATAACTATTTTCAGTATAACTATTTTCAGTATAACTATTTTCAGTATAACTATTTTCAGTATAACTATTTTCTGTATGACTATTTTCTGTATTTTCAGTATAACTATTTTACGTATGACTATATATATTCAGTATGACTATCAACAGTGTGTATATATGTATTTTATATATTTTCAGTATACCGGTAACTATATATATTTTCAGTATAACTATTTTACGTATGACTATATATATTCAGTATGACTATCAACAGTGTATATATATGTATTTTTTGTGTGTTTTCAGTATGACTATCAACAGTGTATATATACTGAGTAAGTCTGGTGGTTTAATATACCAACATGACCACAACATTCCAACACTGGAACACGAAAAAACATTCAGTTTTCCACTAGAAATTAAATTGGAATTACAGAACCGTAATGTTGTGGTAT
>JAWZYT010004702.1:52500-87709 GCA_034508575.1 Petrolisthes manimaculis
CAAACCATTCCATTTTTTTCCAATATCCACAAACAAACAAACAAACAAACAATGAAATCACGTCCATTTAAGGCAACAAGTTACAACACATTACAGCCTATATTATATTATATTATATACTCCATAAAGGCACCAGAATTAATATATACATACATACATACATCATCTTACTTTTCTTATACACACAACAAATAATAATTATGATTTGTTCATGTATGTGTTTATGGTCAATTTGTCACTTTAATTAAATGTTATAACTTGTATTAATTTAATTTTTATTAATTTAATTTTAATGTAGCAAGAAAATTGGAGGTTAGCGAGTCCTTCAAATATTGCCAATAAACACACACACACACACACGGTCCTTAAAAATTAGTTGATCAATTGAAATATTTACTCTCAGTATATTTTCTTATATTTTAAATAATGTTCTATTCTATATTTTGATACAATTAAATATAAAAGTGTATATAACTATTCATACAGTACAGTTTCCATTATACATAGGGGGGGGGGGGTGCGGGAATAGGGGACAGGCTTGGGGGTGGTGCGGGAATAGGGGGACAGGCTGGGGGGGGGTGCGGGAATAGGGGGACAGGCTTGGGGGGGGTGCGGGAATAGGATACAGGCTTTCTACCTCCAAAGCCTGTCTCCCCTATTCCCGAAACCCCATCCCCCAAAAAAGCCTGTCCCCTACTCCCGCACCCCCCCCCCAAAAGCCTGTCCCCTACTCCCACACCCCCTGAAGGGAATAATATTATATAGCACATTATTTTGGGGGGTCTAAAAAATCTGGAGTAAATAAATGATTTTTCCAAACTATTCCAGGCAACAGAATAACATTAATTTTGTTCATCTGGGTTTTTTTTCCTGGTATACTTTGGAGGAATCAAGGCACCAGAATTAATATATACATACATACATACATCATCTTACTCTTATACATACATACATCATCTTACTCTTATACATACATACATCATCTTACTCTTATACATACATACATCATCTTACTCTTATACATACATACATCATCTTACTCTTATACATACATACATCATCTTACTCTTATACACACAACAAATAATAATTATGATTTGTTCATGTATGTGTTTATGGTTATTTGTCACTTTAATTAAATGTTATAACTTGTATTAATCTATCTAAAGTATACCATTCCCTTAAAGGTGAATTTTTCATATATATATACAGTATACTAGAAAAGTGATATTATACTTGTTATAATACAGGTAAGGAGTGAAGGTTAAGGTACCTATGAGAACCATCAGTATACCATATGTCAGCTAGCATCTTATACATGTTATATTATAAGTATGTATTACAGAAGGATATGTATCTTTCCTTCTGTTATACATGTTTATAAGTATGTATTACAGAAGGATATGTATATTTCCTTCTGTTATGTATTACAGAAGGATATGTATATTTCCTTCTGTTATACATGTTTATAGTCCATATACAAATAGTTGTGTATATTACTAGGGTTAAAGTTGTATCAAGATTTGTCGCAATACTTTTTTTGACAACTGTACCAAAAGTATACTACAGTATATCCTAAACTAACCCTTAATTCCTTCCAGATATTGTCCAGTCCAATCCAGTCCTCAGTCTACATGGTCTTCCAGGACTAGGGAGGTCTTCTTTCACCCTTGGTCTTGATGTTAGGTTCACACTGGAAACTTCAAAACTATTTAAGAGTTAATAAAGACTCTAATTATATGATTTATTATATGAGAATTGAAGACTTGTGATTTCTCCTAACTATGTCAACAAACAAGCTCCTTCCCTCTAGGTGTGTGTGTGTGTGTCTAGGTGTCTAGGTGTGTGTGTGTATGTGTGTGTGTATGTGTGTGTGTGTGTGTGTGTGTGTGTGTTTTGTGGTAATATTTGAAGGACTCATTTATCTCCATATATTTAATGTTACTCTATATGTAACTTGATTTGGAAAATATTGCATTCCAAACTTTACTTGACAACAAACTGAATGTTATTTAATGATAATGTTTATAGCTTTTAAATAATAAAATTAACTTTGTGACCTTCAAACTTGCCACTGTCTATGTGTGTGTGTGTATATATGTATGTACAGTATGTGTGTTTGATCATAGAAAAGTGATTAATTATACTAAATACAAGTTTATAATGATATAATAAAACACACAGGAGAGAGAGAAAGAAAGAGAGAGAAAGAAAGAGAGAGAAAGAAAGAGAGAGAAAGAAAGAGAGAGAAAGAAAGAGAGACAGACAGAGAGACAGACAGACAGACAGACAGACAGACAGAGAGAGAGAGAGAGAGAGAGAGAGACAGAGAGAGAGAGAGAGAGAGAGAGAGAGAGAGAGACTAATATTTTTAGACAATATTGTATTATCTTTCACTTCTCACGTGTATTGTAAACTTCACTTCAATTAATAGCAAAGAAAGAGACATTAACAAACCTTAAAGGGAAGAACTTGTTTTGGTAAATTAGTGAACTATTGAATTATAACCCTATGAGTAACATTTGAGGTGATAATATTTCCCGGCATAGCTTACAGGAATCAGACGGCCTTCAATCAAGTTTATATAGAGAATTGTAACACTCAGGAGTAACTATCAGAACACAATTGTAACGGAAGGTCTTTGAGGGAACCAGAGAAGTGGTGTTGATGTCGTGAGAGTTGTTGTTGTTGTTGTTCCTCAAGTTGTCTGGCCGAGGTGTTGTCGTAGATGTTGGTGTTATCCAGATTGGTAACACTCAGCAATAACTGATGGTGGTGTTATCCAGATTGGTAACACTCAGCAATAACTATCAGAACCCAGATTGGTAACACTCAGCAATAACTATCAGAACCCAGATTGGTAACACTCAGCAGTAACTATCAGAACCCAGATGTAATGGAGGGTCAGTGAGAGAGCCAGACAGATGGTGATGGTGTTGGTGATGGTGTCGTGGCAGGTGGTGTTGTTGTTGTTGTTGGTGGTATCCAGGGTGGTCGCGTCGTCCCAGACTACGACGCCGCGGTACACGACGCGGCGAGGCAGACGGTGCGGAGGAATCGTCGCTGGTGTCACCCGGTACCAACATGGGGCGTGTGGGTATAGCAGCCGGTGCCCAAGGTATACCCAGGTGTTCGGGAGATGGGGCGTCTCTGCTGCCTGTGTGTGTGTGTGTGTGTCGGGAGAGGCTACAACAACAGGAGGTAGGATTCACAATGGTAGTAGTAGTAGTATTAGGAGTGGTAGTAGTAGTAGTAGTAGTGGGGTGATGATGGTGATGATGGTGGTGTGTAGGAAGGGACACAAGTTGGATAGTAGTGGTGGAGGTGTGTGTTGGTGATGGTTGGTGGATAGTGGAGGTGGAGTTGGTAGTGGAGGTAGTGGTAGTGGTAGTAGTGGAGGGAAGTTTGTCCTCTCGTAGACCTTCTCTGAAGCGGAGGGGAACACTCCGGGCCGTCAAGCTGTGTACCTGTGTCAGTAAAAGTATATTAATATTCATAATACTGGCTGATTTTACTACAATTATATTAATATTCATAATACTGTCTCATCATTATTCTATACATATTCATTATAATGTATTGCTATACTGTCTATTACATGGCTTCAATCTACTCTATATATATTTTAGAATAGGATACTCCAATAATGTCAAATAATAAATTCCTATTCTGTAATTTAATTTTGGTATCTGAGCTTAAATACTAGATTAAGGAAATTTGTGTGTGAATCCTTAATTAATATATTTGTATGTACTGTAATGATATTTATTATTTTATGGTATTATAGAAGTAGTATTAGTGTGTTCAAAACTTGTGTTACGCTGACCTCTTATGCTTAGATAGATAGATAGATAAGAGATAGATAGAAATAGAGACAGATAGAGATAGATAGAAAGATATACAGTAGATAGAAATAGATATAAAGATATAGATAGAAAGATATAGAGAGATATAGAGACAGATAGATAGAGGAAAATGGAACACAAGTTTTGAACACAATATAACATTAAATTGGAACTCACAGATTTACATTGTCAGTGTAAATAGCTTTTTGCACCAACGTCCACTATTTAAAAATAGAAGCTGCTTGCAAAAAAAAAAATATCATACATTACCAATACATGTAGTAAATAATGTAATAATGTATAGTGTAGAGTGAAGGGGGGGTGTGGGAATGAGGGGACAGGCTTTGGGGTGTGTGGGAGTAGGGGGACAGACAGGCTTGGGGTGGGTAGGGGGGGTAGAAAGCCTGTCCCCCCCTATTCCTTCACCCACCCATAACCCCTCCAAGCCTGTCCCCTATTCCCACACCCCCCCCCATAAGGAAGATAATCAGGTTAAAGTTTGGTAATTCCACAGTACATAAATATTATATCCAAACTCATATACAGAATACAGTTAAATGGTAAATAGTTTATGTACAGTTGCCAAAAAAGGTATTGTGACAACTATTGATACAACATTAAATATATTAATGTCCATAGTTGTTTGTAGGGATTATAAGTATGTATTACAGAAGGATATGTATATTTCCTTCTGTTATACATGTTTATAAGTATGTATTACAGAAGGATATGTATATTTCCTTCTGTTATACATGTTTATAAGTATGTATTACAGAAGGATATGTATCTTTCCTTCTGTTATACATGCTATATTATAAGTATGTATTACAGAAGGATATGTATATTTCCTTCTGTTATACATGTTTATAAGTATGTATTACAGAAGGATATGTATCTTTCCTTCTGTTATACATGCTATATTATAAGTATGTATTACAGAAGGATATGTATATTTCCTTCTGTTATACATGTTTATAAGTATGTATTACAGAAGGATATGTATATTTCCTTCTGTTATACATGTTTATAAGTATGTATTACAGAAGGATATGTATATTACTTTCTGTTATACATGTTTATAAGTATGTATTACAGAAGGATATGTATATTTCCTTCTGTTATACATGTTTATAAGTATGTATTACAGAAGGATATGTATATTACTTTCTGTTATACATGTTTATAAGTATGTATTACAGAAGGATATGTATATTTCCTTCTGTTATACATGTTTATAAGTATGTATTACAGAAGGATATGTATATTACTTTCTGTTATACATGTTTATAAGTATGTATTACAGAAGGATATGTATATTTCCTTCTGTTATACATGTTTATAAGTATGTATTACAGAAGGATATGTATATTACTTTCTGTTATACATGTTTATAAGTATGTATTACAGAAGGATATGTATATTTCCTTCTGTTATGTATTACAGAAGGATATGTATATTTCCTTCTGTTATACATACATATAGTCAATACAAATAATTGTGGATATTACTAGGGTTAAAGTTCCATCAAGATTTGTCGCAATACCTTTTTTGACAACTGTACATTATAATTATATGCCTTTGGAAATAAATAAAAAGTAGCAGAGTTGCTTTTTGTAGATAATGACAGCTGAAAAGTAGATTATTCACATTCCATGCTTTTCAAGTTGAACAGAAAGATAGAATGGTAAGTTTATTTGAACAGTAAAACCCTGAAAATATTACTTATAGTAGAATATGATTATTACTGAATATTATTGCATTGTAAAGTTGACTATAAGAATTCATAAACAGGCTGTGTGTGTGTGTGTGTGTGTGTGTGTGTGTGTGTGTGTGTGTGTGTGTGAGTGTATGTGTGTGTGTATGTGTGTGTGTGTGTGTGTACGAAGTGACTCAGTGATTAGCAAAATAACAAACCTAATAATAATAATAATATGTGTGTGTGTGTGTGTGTGCGTGTGTGTGTGTGTGTGTGTGTGTGAATTCTTGTGGTCAACTGTACAACATCAAATCTAATCAGTGACATTCATATCAAAATAAAAGATGGATATAAAAACATTCTATACAACATACACATAGCATCATACACAAGAAATCCTCATACAAATAGTTACAATACAATACCATAAAATACAATTACCGTAAAATCACAAGCAAGGAAAAAAAAAAATATAGTCCGTCAGAACAATTTACCGTAAAATCACAAGCAAGGAAAAAAAAAAATAAAGTCTGTCAGAATAATTACCGTAAAATCACAAGCAAGGAAAAAAAAAGTGGCGAACACGAAATTATAAGAAATTACGAAACGAAAATACCCACACGAGAAATTGATTCCCCACAGAACGAAACCCAGACGACAGAACCCACACCCGTCCAAACAGAGAGAACCCACGACGAACACACACAAACAAACACACACACACCGAGGCCCAGATGATTTCACTTTATGTTCGTTTGGGAGGAGGACAGTCAGTAAGCAGTTTTTTTTTTTTTTTTTTTTTTCCCCACATGGAATCCCATACCGAAAAATTCGCTTTCCTTCTCAAAAGTAACTTCTTTCCAAAATAAATAAGTTGGTCATTTTGATACACAAAGATATTTTTTATTAAGGGACCCTGTGAGTATTATACTGACAACAATAAAATGAATCATTTTTTTTTTTTTTTTTTTTTTTTTTTTTTTAGTGAATGTATTACGTGTGTTGCTGGTAGAGTACAAAACTACAATACAGTAGAATAATAAATAATGAAAAACAATGCCTTTCCAAGACATTCAATCACTAGTGAAGTAAATATTTAGGTTACATATATAAATACCAATTATATTTACTCTTGAATTGGAAAGAAGATACTTGATTGACGAGAGAATTGGTAACAGTGAGTATATAATAAAATAATTATATATACCTCACTAAGTCTCCTGAAACCTTAGTTAGTGTCATGCACGGATGGGTTGTTGTCGCACTCTACCCTGGCCCTGTTGTTGTTGTTGGTGTTGGTGTTGATGTTGTTGTTGTTAGGAGGATGAGTTTGTCCTCCCACATCAGTACTGCTGCCTGAATTAGCTGATAATGGTGACTGAGTTGAGTCCCTGTTGTCACTTAAGTCCACCCTGCTATCACTTAAGTCCACACCTTCATCATAAGAGTCCCTTGGTCCTAGTTGAGTCTTGGTGGTGGACAGCTGAACGTTTCCGCTCTGATTTCTGGTCTGATTTCCGGTCTGATTTCCGGTCTGATTTCCGTTCTGGTTTCCGTTCCGATTTCCGTTCCGATTTCCGTTCTGATTTCCGTTCTGATTTCCGTTCTGGTTTCCGTTCTGGTTTCCGTTCTGATTTCCGGTCCGATTTCCGTTCTGATTTCCGTTCTGATTTCCGTTCTGATTTCCGGTCTGATTTCTTAGTAGAGAGAAAGGGGAGTTGACAGGAATAGATGCTTTGGTTAGATTAGCTCTCTTGGTGGCTACAGTCTTGTTAGTGGTGTGTTTACCAGTACGCGACTCTTGAAGAATCATTTCCTTAATTGTCTTGTGATCGGTATTGGAGATTTTATTAGTGTTAGAATCGTCTGTTGTTGTTGTTGTTGTTGTCTCACTCGAACTCTTGCCTTTATTCCCTTTTCCATCCGTGACAGTGACTACAGTGACGTGAGGTCCTTGTGGTCTGTCTGTGCTCTGTTCGTGTCTAATCTTGTCGTGTGTGGCGATAAACTCGGCCTTATCTAGGCTTGGGTCAGGGCTGGAGGTCATCGGGGCTTTAAAATCTTGGCTTGGGTCAGGGCTGGAGGTCATCAGGGCTTTAAAATCTTGGCTTGGGTCACGGCTGGAGGTCATCGGGGCTTTAAAATCTTGGCTTGGGTCACGGCTGGAGGTCAACAGGGCTTTCTCTCGGCTTGGGTGGTGAGAATTAAGGTTAGTTACGGTCACATTCGCATCGTATCTCTTCATTGATGATGACACAGTATTGCCAACATTAATTTGGGTCGCATATTTTCCGTCGTCTTCGCCCGAACCGTCTGGAATATAAATCGTACTCGCGTGAAATGTCGCCTCATCCGTTTTATCTCGGGGTTGATGATGAGGCTCGGAGGAGACGGTAATAATTGTGCTACTCCTCACGGCCTCATTCTCAACAGTCCGGCCATCATTTATTACATAGGTATGACTTAAGTTTTTCACCCTTACTTCACCATTATGGGACGACGTTTGTTTTATCATCTTTTGAGGTGTGGTGTTTTCTTGTGTCGTGTAGTTATGGATTTTTAGACTCTTGGTAAAAACTTCGCTGGGTGTCGATTTGTCAACGCGTGAAGTTTTCTTTGTACCAACAGAGTTACTTAGTGTGTGTTCCTTTGAGGTTGAGTATGTGTTGTTAGTTTTAATGTGTTCCTTTGAGGTTGAGTATGTGTTGTTAGTTTTAATGTGTTCCTTTGAGGTTGAGTATGTGTTGTTAGTTTTAATGTGTTCCTTTGAGGCTGAGGATGGTTGGGGTTTATTCACGGCAATTACGGTCGTATTTAATTCTGCTTCACTCCCCGTTTGGATCGAGACTGGCGGCGGGTTTTTTTTCTTTTCGTCCAGTGAGTTCATGTTCGAATATTCCTTCAGCAGATCACCGATGCTCTTACGTTTCTTCCTGATAGAAACGCCAGACTTGACTACAGACTGTTCCTCGGTGTTTACAGTTTCGGTCGAGGGGTTTTCTGAATCGGAATAAACTTGGGGCGACGGGTTCTTTTCCTCGAGGGAGTTGATGCGAGAATAATCTTTGAGAAGGCGACTGATGCTCTTATGTTTACTGAGTGATGGAACAGTATCTCTCTTCTTTATCACATCTTTCTGAGCTTCTACAGGTAATGGTTTGTCTCTGAGAATGTCTGTACCATCTCTCTTCTTTATCACATCTTTCTGAGCTTCTACAGGTAATGGCTTGTCTCTGGGAATGTCTGTACCATCTCTCTTCTTAATCACATCTTTCTGAGCTTCTACAGGTAATGGTTTGTCTCTGAGAATGTCTGTACCATCTCTCTTCTTTATCACATCTTTCTGAGCTTCTACAGGTAATGGTTTGTCTCTGAGAATGTCAGTACCATCTCTCTTCTTAATCACATCTTTCTGAGCTTCTACAGGTAATGGTTTGTCTCTGGGAATGTCTGTACCGGAGTCACTAGATAGATGTTCCTCAGTCATCTTAATCTTGAAAGCCGACACCACTTCCGTATTCAGTTTAACGTGGAAAGGATCATATACTAAGTCAGATGTAAGTGTGGGTTTAATTAGTGTAGTGATCTGTGGAGACTGGGCTAACTCTAACTCCTCTGAACTTGAACTTGAACTTGAACTAGAGTCATCATTATTATAATCACTATCCCTTTCTACATTTACTACCATCGTTTTGACTATCTTATCTTTCACTTCCTTTCCATTTTGTACAGATTGATTGACTTCTTGTGGTAATTTGGAGTTGTTAATGGGACCTTTTTTCCCATTTTGTGGTAATTTGGAGTTGTTAATGGGATCTTTTTTCCCATTTTCCACAGACTGTTTGACTTCTTGTGGTAATTTGGAGTTGTTATCTACCTTATCAACAACAGATGTCGACTCCTCACTCCTTAACTTTCCATAGGGGACTTTTTCCTGTACCATCTGTGAATCAACAACATACGGTGTGTCTCGTGGTGTCTGAGGATTTGGTAATAAGGCGCCTTGACCAGTTGAAACCTTGTCCTGTCTTCCCTCGATCCGTTTCAGGCACGGAGCGATGGATTTCTGGCCACGGTATGCTCCGATAAAATCACTCATTCTTCTCTTTGGAATAAATGCTGGTCCACCCACTATAGAAATATTAGGTCCACTCTTCTGTTCTTTGTTGTTGTTGTATGTTGGTAATTGTTTAGTTGTATTCACCGAGGCAGAAGAAGTAGAAGTAGTAGAAGAAGTGGTGTGTGTAGTGGTGTGTGTGTTCCCTGTCTGCTGGAGTGAAGATAAGTCATGTGAACTATGATATTTCTTCATATTGTAACTGTGTCTGGGTGATACCGGCGGAAGGCTGGCATAGGCGGCGTGTGAGCTATGATGACGAACTTTGATTATCGTGGATTGCCTGAGTGTTTTAGGGGCGTCGTGTTGACTACTATCTGATGTCAACACCTCCAGGGAACCACCACCGCTGGAGAGGACGTGTTGACGGTTGGATCGACTCGGTCTGTGTTGGCTGTCCTCGTAGGAACCCGAGTCTCTCTTCCTGGGGTATATGTGAACCGGGGAGCTGTGACCCGCACGTCTCAGAGACACACCAAAGATTGTCTGGTCGTGGTGTTGTCTGTCAGTGATGGTGTGGTCGTTGTGTTGTCTGTCAGTGATGGTCTGGTCGTGGGGGTCATAGGAGTAGCAGGAATCAGTATCAACGAGGCTGGATACACTGAGGCTCTGTTGGAGGGAGCCTGGGGTCGGGGGAAGGCTCACACTCCCGTCGAAGATTGAACTATCGTCACCGTCGCTGTCGTCGTCGGAGTGTGAGTGAGTCTGGGTGTGGTGGGGGTGGGGGGAGGAGGAGGAGGGACGGGGGTGAGTCTGGAGGTGGTGGTGGGAAGAGGAGGAGGAGGTGGGACGGGGTTGGGGGTAGGGGTGGGAAGAGGAGGAGGTGAGAAGGGGGTGGGGGTGGGAAGAGGAGGAGGAGGTGGGACGGGGGTGAGTCTGGGGGTGGTGGGGGTGGGAGGAGGAGGAGGAGGAGGAGGAGGTGGAAGTGGGACGGGGGTGTTGGTGGGGGTGAGGGTGGGAAGAGGAGGAGGAGGAGGTGGGACGGGGGTGTTGGTGGGGGTGAGGGTGGGAGGAGGAGGAGGAGGTGTGTCGTGTAGGGTATACTGGCCGTGGGGGTATGAAGGGCTCCACATACCCCGGTGATGGAGACCTTACCTCCTTAGCGACATAGGCCTTCTCGGTGAGTTTGTCCAGGTTGTTGGTGAAGATGCTACCACCACTTCTGCCCACGTCACCAAACACAACACTCTGTACAACAACAAAACACTTTATAGTACTTACATTGTGTTGGGTTGTGTTGGGTTGTGGTGGGTTAGGTTAGGTTAGGTTATATTAGGTTGTGTTGTGTTGTGTTGTGTTAGGTTAGGTTATATTAGGTTGGGTTAGGTTAGGTTAGGTTAGGTTATATTAGGTTGGGTTGGGT
This sequence comes from Petrolisthes manimaculis, assembly GCA_034508575.1. Taxonomy (NCBI): domain Eukaryota; kingdom Metazoa; phylum Arthropoda; class Malacostraca; order Decapoda; family Porcellanidae; genus Petrolisthes; species Petrolisthes manimaculis. Next base: position 63,522 of record JAWZYT010004702.1, read on the forward strand.
TGGGTTAGGTTAGGTTAGGTTAGGTTAGGTTAGGAAAGGTTAGGTTAGGAAAGGTTAGGTTAGGAAAGTTAGGCTAGGTAATGAAAGGTTAGGTTAGGTTTAAATAATGTTTCTGATATTCTTAATTGTTTTTTAGAAATAATAAACACTTACTGTATATATATTTCATTAAATTTCTGACATTTTTTTTTTTAATAATGACCACTTACATATACTGTACTTAATTAAATTTTGGACATTTTTATTGATTTAATGAAACACTTACATTTCTGATGTTTTTATCGAGGTCGTTGACTCGGATGGGGTCGAACTTGGAGGCGAGCTTGCGGACTGATGGTAGCGCCGGGGGGGGAGGGGGGTGTTGTGGGTGTGAGGGGGGAGGGGGGTGACCCATAGTAACACCAGTAGTAGTAACACTATCACTATCACTATTCATACTGGAGGTTAGGTTACTACAACTGCTGTGTAATGTACTGTAACTACCAAACCTATTGTTGGTGTTATTGTTGTTGGTGTTGGTGTTGGTGTTGGTGGTGGATCTTGTTGTTGTTGTGTTGTTGTTGTTGTTGTTGTTTATTATGATACTGCTTGTGCTGGATCTTACGCTGCTGTTGTTGTTGTTGTTGTTAGTGTGATTGACGTCATCATAGCTGCTACTATTACTGTTGTTAATATTACTAATGTTACTCAGACTACCATAGGAGCTACCAGCCACTAGGTGTTGTTGTTGTAGGCTACCGTACGACCCAGCGAGGTGTTGTGGTTGTAAGTCGTTGTGTTGTTGTTGTTGTTGTAAGCTACCGTACGACCCAGCGAGGTGTTGTGGTTGTAAGTGGTTGTGTTGTTGTTGTTGTAGGTGGTTGGATAATTTTAGTGGTTGTAGGCGTAGATTATCAGCGCTGGTGTGACGTGACAGTGGACGTAGTAACAGACTGGAGTGTGGTGGGTGTAGCCTGGAGTGTGACTTGGAGTAGGAGGACGAGGACGAGGGTAACGTGTCGACGCTCGCGGTCCGCCACAGGTCCGGTCTGGTCACGGCGAGGCAACCGTCTATTGGGTTGATAAAGTTGATAGAGAGTTGAGACAGTATTGATTATTATTGATATTAGGTGCTGCAACATTGAGGTCATATAGAGACAGAAAAAGTTGATAGAGAGTTGAGACAGTATTGATTGATTATTGATTGAAAATTAGATTGATGTAGGAAGTCCATTTATTTTAATACACAATCACAGTGTCCTTAAAATAATAATATAAAACTACATGTACAGATACACTCTCCTCTCTTGTTATGGGAGTTTAAATTATGCAAATTTGAAATAGTGCGTATCATGAAAAAAATGAAATAAATGCCATTTACACGAACTCTTAAAATAACATGAACCATTAGGCTCCATTTTCAAGTTAAAGTACCATTATTTCTTATGGAAATGTACAATTTACTTTATGTGAAATTCACTTTATGCGACACAACCCTTCACCAACCTATAATGTAATAAAAAAAGACCACAGTGTACATATATACATACAGTACATACATACATACTGTACATACATACATACACACATACAGGCATTCACTTTATGCGACACAACCCTTCACCAACCTATAATGTAATAAAAAAAAAAAAAAAAAAAAGAGGAGAGTGTACATGTAAATAAATAAGTTGTGACCTGTGTGTGTGTGTGTGTCGTGTATGAAGTCTGTTGTTGGTCCGTCAGATAACACACAGCCTCCTGCAGTACTGTGACGGCTGTGACGACGGGTGTAACTCTCCTCCCACCGTCTCTGTGTCTCGTTAATCGTCCGCTGTAACTTAGCAACTTCTCGCTCCACTCGGGCCGCCTGTAACGAAGGGTACAGAAATATATTAGGTTAGGTGGTATAGAAATATATTAGGTTAGGTGGTACAGAAATATATTAGGTGTTACAGAAATATATTAGGTTAGGTGGTACAGAAATATATTAGGTGTGTGTGTGGTGTAATCAAATATGGCCATGAAACACACACACACACACACACACACACACACACACACACACACACACACACACACCTTCCTTACCTGTATATCCTTCAGTTCATCTTTCCAATGACAAGGACGTGAAGTTTCCACATTTCCTAACACACCTGGATTGTCGTGTTGTTGTTGTTGTTGGTTAGAGTCCTGTAAGTGATGGATATAAGTATTTATTCATTGTACTATCTATCATACACCTTTTTTTCAGTATGCTTGTCTATCTATCTATCTATCTATTTATCTATCTATCTATCTATCTATCTATCTATCTATCTATCTATCGCTCTGATGCCTCTTTCCCAAGGGTGATGGCCACGGCAGAAAAGTCTCCAGTTTTCCCTGTTCCAACACTCCCCTCCCTCTCATGTTACTCTCCTTTACATACTCTTCCACTCTGTTACTCCCTACTCTGTCCCTCATGTTACTCTCCTTTACATACTCTTCCACTCTGTTACTCCCTACTCTGTCCCTCATGTTACTCTCCTTTACATACTCTTCCACTCTGTTCCAACACTCCCTCCTTACTCCCTCCCCTCCTTTACATACTCTTCCACTCTGTTCCAACACTCCCTCCTTACTCCCTCCCCTCCCCTGCCTCTCCTTTACATACTCTTCCACTCTGTTCTTACTGGTGGTCTGCCTCTCACACCACAGCCCACAACTTCACTTACAAATCAGTGTACAGTATGTATGTACAGTATGTATAGTTCCAGTATGTGTATGTATATATGTATGTATGTATAGTTCCTCAAATCAGTATATGTATGTATGTCCTAGGTATGACTATAAACTACAGCCGGTGGTGAGGATATGATTGTTGACTTTTGGAGTTATAGGTAAAGTGGAGTTACCCTTTAATCACCATTACTCCCAGGTCCATTCTGACCCGGAATGGTAGCACCTGTTTAGGCTACCTGACCTGTTGCCTTGTAGGGTATAAAGGCTAGGAGAAGGAAAACTCTGAATAATGATGATGATAATGTATGTATACTTCCTCAAATCAGTATGTGTATGTATGTATGTATGTATAGTTCCTCAAATCAGTATGTGTATGTATGTATGTATAGTTCCTCAAATCAGTATGTGTATGTATGTATGTATGTATAGTTCCTCAAATCAGTATGTGTATGTATGTATGTATAGTTCCTCAAATCAGTATACAGTATGTGTATGTATGTATGTATAGTTCCTCAAATCAGTATACAGTATGTGTATGTATGTCTGTTTATCTTATCTGTTGTTGTTGTTGTTGTTGTTGTCTGTTTATCTGTTCACTCAAGCTGCATTGGCTGATACCGTAATTATTTCATTGACACTTAATATATAAATAAACCCATACATTTTCTACCAAGGATTGAGGAATATTGCAAGTGGAAATAAAGTTCATTTTATTACTACATTAAATTAAGCCATGCAATTTATATACAAGCATCATGCATTATAGGGGGTGCAGGAATAGGGGACAGGCTTGGGGGGGGGTGCGGGAGTAGGGGGATGGGCTTGCGGGGGATTAGCGGGTGCGGGAATAGGGGGACAGGCTTTCTACCCACACCAAAGCCTGTCCCTCTATTCCCGCACCCCCCCAGTCCACCCCAAAGCCTGCCCCCCTATTCTCGCACCCCCCCAAGCCTGTCCCCTACTCCCACACCCCATCAAAGGAAACATGCTTTTTTTTTTTAGGGTAAATTGGAAGGCTGAGATCTGAAGCAGTGTGTGTGTGTGTGTGTGTGTCTGTGTGTGTGTGTGTGTGTGTGTGTCTGTGTGTGTGTGTGTGTCTGTGTATGTGTATGTGTGTGTGTGTGTGTGTGTGTGTGTGTCTGTGTCTGCGTATGTGTGTGTGTGTGTACAGTGTGTGTGTGTCTGTGTGTATGTGTGTGTGTATGTGTGTCATCCAGATACCACCAGCTTCAACATCTCAGACTTTGACTCAAAATAACTCATAAAATTAATAACATTACTAAAAACTACAAATTAAGGCATTACTATATATTACCATTAAATAACTCATAAATTTCTTACAGATTACAGGTTATACATTAATTCTTAAGTGATAAATAAGATTACAATACACGTTCACCCAAGATCGTAAATTCGCGACCACACACATAGGCCCGTAGTTTTAAAAAAATTGAGGTCCCTTACTGGAGCTCTATGAACCCTCCAAACTACTACAGCCAACAGAACCCTTCAGTGTTTCTAATAGGGAATCTGTTGCCTGGAGTAGTTTGGAGGGTTCATAGAGCTCCAGTAAGAGGGTGTGGGAGTAGGGGACAGGCTTGGGGGGGTGCGGGAATAGGGAATCTGTTGCCTGGAGTAGTTTGGAGAATTCATAGAGCTCCAGTAAGGAACCTCAAATGTTTTAAAACTATGTGTGTTAGATATTAATGCCATTTGAGGTGGTAACAATTATTTGAGGTGGTAACAATTATTTGAGGTGGTAACATTTATTTGAGGTGGTAACATTTATTTGAGGTGGTAACAATTATTTGGGGATGATAATAATTAATCTTTCACCTACAATGACACCTTCCCCACACAGTGTTACCAACTCAGATGACACAAACATTTGGGGATGTGGTCACGAATTTATGAACTCGACTGTACGCTAGCAATCCTAAATTTATATCCAGTTTTTATTGAAGTTTTAAATCATTTGACACAATTACAACACTTATTTTATTTCATATTTACTTCATCTCACTTAATTAATACTCAAAAAAAAAAAAGCTCCATCTGACAACAAAATTATTAAATAGTTCACTAATTCCCATGGAGATATTATTGTGTATTATTTTATTTACTGTAACTTAATAGATATTACGAGTATGTATGTACACCGGTATACTTATTAATGGTGGTAACTGTACTATACATACATGCAAACAAAATTAAAATACTACAATCTTACCTCTCGTGTTTATGCTTGTGGTTCCATACACACATACACACACACACACACAAACTATATAAGAGTGAATTTCAGAGCACCAACACACACACACACACACACACTATATAAGAGTGAATTTCAGCACACCAACACACATACACACACAGATAGACGTTATAGGAGTGAATTTCAGCACACCAACACACATACACACACACACAGAGATAGACGTTATAAGAGTGAATTTCAGAGCCAACACACACACACACAGACACCTTGCAACACACTGAAACTGTGTTAACTTATCTCTCTTCAGTCTAATTAAAAATATACTGGGTGGCATTTTGATCTCCAACCCTATCTCTCCTTATCACTCACTCAGCCTTGGAGATAGATAGTGATAGTGATAGATATACATAGATAGATAGATAGAGAGACTGTGAAAGCATGTGTAAACTCTCCTCTCTTTTTATGTGAGTTTAAATTATGTAAATTTGAAATAGTGTGTATCATGAAAAAAATTAAATAGATGCAATTTCCATGAACTCTTAAAATAACGTGAACCATTAGGCTCCATTTTCAAGTTAAAGTACCATTATTTCTTATGGAAATGTACAATTTACTTTATGTGAAATTCACTTTATGCGACACAACCCTTCACCAACCTATAATGTAATAAAAAAACACCACAGTGTATTGTACTAATATTTTGTGTGTGTGTACATAAGTATTCATGAATGTATGTGTATGAAATAGAGATAGAGAAAGGGGTACACACACACACACACACACACACAGAGATACCATAGTGTTATCAGTATACAAGAATGTTATGATAAGAGATAGCATAAAATCACCTTATCACTTCACCCTACTGTACTCACAAAACCTACAACCTAATTAGGAAGGAATCACTTTAACAACAATAAAAATGCCTAACTTAAAAGGGACCCTGTGATCCTATCTATCTATCTATTTATCTATCTATCTATCTATTTATCTATCTATCTATCTATCTATTCCAATACTCCCTCCTTACTCCCTACTCTGTCCCTCATGTTACTCTCCTTTACATACTCTTCCACTCTGTTCTAACACTCCCTCCTCTGTCCCTTATGTTACTCTCCTTTACATACTCTTCCACTCTGTTCCAACACTCCCTCCTTACTCCCTACTCTGTCCCTCATGTTACTCTCCTTTACATACTCTTCCACTCTGTTCTGCCATCTAACTGGTGGTCTGCCTCTCACACCACACACCACAACTATTATTATTATTTCCACCAATTATTACCTTTTCATCTTTACCTATCTTTTGTATCAGCTCTTTCCCTGTGTGTGTGTGTTTATATTATTATTATTTCCACCTATTATTACCATTTCATCTGTACCTTGCTTTTGTATCTGCTCTTTGCCTGTGTGTGTGTTTTGTTTATCCGTATAGATGGGATTACCTTACTTTTGGCTCAGCTCTTTGCCTGTGTGTGTGTGTTTATATTATTATTATTTCCACCTATTATTACCATTTCATCTGTACCTTGCTTTTGTATCTACTCTTTGTCTGTGTGTGTGTTTTGTTTGTCCGTATAGATGGGATTACATTACTTTTGTATCTACTCTTTGTCTGTGTGTGTGTTTTGTTTATCCGTATAGATGGGATTACCTTACTTTTGTATCTGCTCTTTGTCTGTGTGTGTGTTTTGGTTGTCTGTATAGATGGGATTAACACTGAAGGCTTTGCTGGCGTGGCGGGACCTGAAGGAAAGTCGGTTTAACCCGCGGTGAATGACCTCTCCTTCGATCGACCCGAACCCGGGAGAGTCCGGACTGACCCGGGGAATTAGGGAAGAGAGAGGGGAAGGTGTGGGCGACCTGACGTGACCTGGGGGAGTGTGTTGTTGTTGTTGTTGTTGTTGTGTTGTGAAATGTGTAGATGTAGTGGGTTTGTGTTGTTGTTGTTGTTGTTGTTGAGGTGTTGTGAAATGTGTAGATGTAGTGGGTTTGTGTTGTTGTTGTTGTTGTTGTTGAGGTGTTGTGAAATGTGTAGATGTAGTGGGTTTGTGATGTTGTTGTTGTTGTTGTTGTTGTGGTGTTGTGAAAAGTGAAGATGTAGCAAGATTGTGTTGTTGTTGTTGTGGTGTTGTGAAATATGTAGATGTAGCAAGATTGTGTTGTTGTTGTTGTCGTTGTGATGTTGTGTGTGTAAAACTAGATGACCTACCAACACCACCTATACTTCCCTTGTAATTATTTCTCTCTCCGCCTTCATAGCGACGACCCTCTGATGTCTGGAGTTTGAGGGAGTGTGTAGTGACATTAAATTTTTGTATAATGGTGCTAATTACTTCACTACCAGAGCAGGGAGAGACAGCAGAACGAGAGACAGGAGAATGGGAGACAGAACAAGAGATAGGAGGACGAGAGACACCACTATCAGAGCAGGGAGAGACAGCAGAATGAGAGACAGAATGAGAGACAGCAGAATGGGAGACAGGAGAACAAGAGGCAGGAGGAGAGACACCAATACCAGAGCAGGGAGAGACAGCAGAACTAGAGACAGGAGAATGGGAGACAGCAGAATGAGGAGAAGGAGAGACAGCAGAAAGAGAGACAGGAGAATGAGAGACAGCAGAAAGAGAGACACTACTACTACTACTACTACTACTACTCCTGCTACTATTCCTACTACTACTACTCCCACTACTACTACTACTACTCCATACACTACTAATATGGGATTTTTCATTTATTACCTGGAAATTGATGTGTTGTTGTTGTTGTTTATTGTTGTTGTTGTTGGTGGTGGTGGTGGTGGTGGGGTTCGTATCTGTCGGATCTTGTTGTTGTTGTTGTTGTTGTTGTGGGTTGTTGTTGTTGTTGTTGTTGTGGGGTCGACGGTTTGTTTTTGTTTGTTTGTTGGAGCCTTGGTGGTTAATTTCTGTTGCATCTTGAGTCTTGAGTTGTTGTTGTTGTTGTTGGTGTGAGGTGTTGTTACGATTGTTGTTGTTGTGGTGGTGTTGTTGTTGACGGTTTGTTTTATTGGAGCCACTACCACCACCACTACTACTACCATTACTATTACTACTATTATTATTATTATTGTTGGTGGTAGTGTTAGGTATATAATAATCTCGACTGTATCGCTTAAGGTCTGTTCTCTGTGGTACTCCATTTATGAGGCTGGGATCAATCTCTTCCTCTTCTTCCTCTTCCTCTTCCTCTTCTTCTTTAGGGAACTCTCTGATTTGGGGAGGGAGAATGTTAAAGTGAATGTTTGTATGTATGTATGTGTGTATGTATACTGTGGTGTTTTTTTATTACATTATAGGTTGGTGAAGGGTTGTGTCGCATAAAGTGAATGCCTGTATGTGTGTATGTATGTATATATGTGTGTATGTATGTATGTATATATGTATGTACTGTATGTATATATGTACACTGTGGTGTTTTTTTATTACATTATAGGTTGGTGAAGGGTTGTGTCACATAAAGTGAATTTCACATAAAGTAAATTGTACATTTCCATAAGAAATAATGGTACTTTAATTTGAAAATGTAAATATATAAAAGTGTGAGAAAGACAAAATTATCATAAAATTAACAAGTGTGAGAAAGACAAAATTATCATAAAAAATTAACGTGTGAGAAACAAAATTAACCCCAATACTCACACTGATGAAGTATGTCGAACAGATGTGAGGTGGTGTGAAGTGTGTGAAGTGTGTGAGTGGTGGTGTGGGTGTGTGAGGCGTTGTGTGAGGCGGTCTGGGGCATAGGGGTTGTCTGGTAAAGGCACAGCACGCGTCCACTTCAACTGCTCTCGTTCTGCTATGGTGCCTTGGGATGGAGAGGTGGAGAAGAGGTTATGAGGTGGTGGTGGGGGTGGTGGAGAGGTTATGAATTTTGGATTGCGAGTGTACACTGTGCTCTTTTTTTATTACATTATAGGTTGGTGAAGGGTTGTGTCACATAAAGTGAATGCCTGTATGTGTATATGTATGTATGTACAGTATGTATATATGTATGTACTGTATGTATATATGTACACTGTGGTCTTTTTTTATTACATTATAGGTTGGTGAAGGGTTGTGTCACATAAAGTGAATTTCGCATAAAGTAAATTGTACATTTCCATAAGAAATAATGGTACTTTAACTTGAAAATGGAGCCTAATGGTTCACGTTATTTTAAGAGTTTGTGTAAATTGCATCTATTTAATTTTTTTCATGATACACACTATTTCAAATTTGCATAATTTAAACTCACATAAAAAGAGAGGAGAGTGTATCTGACAACTGTACACAATGACATACATACCTGGTTTAGCGGGTAATTGTTGTATCTCGGAGTTGTTTGTCAATAACGTGTTTATCTCTTGCAATTGAGGGGGTCTGTTGTTGTTGTTGTTGTTGTGTGTTGTGGTGAGTGGACAGCGTTGTTGTTGTTGTTGTTGCTGTTCATAAATAAACACAAAATAACACATTACATAAGACATTACATATAGATAAAATAAACATTACACACATATAAAATAATACATTACAGTATATTATTACACCTTTAACATGTAATGGAGAATAGAAGAACATTATTATTATTATTAGAAGCATGCACTTAAATTTAATAACAATAACAATAATAACAATAATAATAATAATACTGTACTACAATAATAATAATACTGTACTACAATAATAATAATAATAATACATGTAATAATAATAATAATAATACTGTACTACAATAATAATAATAATAATACATGTAATAATAATAATAATAATAATAATACTGTACTACAATAATAATAATAATAATAATACATGTAATAATAATAATAATAATAATAATACTGTACTACATTAATAATAATAATAATAAATGTCAGGCCACATTTGTACAATTATAGACAAATGAAACAATCACACATAGTCTGTCTCAAACACAAATGTATGTATGTATGTATGTGTGTATGTGTGTATGTATGTATGTACTGTATGTATTTGTATGTATGTATATATGTATGTATTTATGTATGTATGTATGTATATATGTATGTATATATGTATTTGTATGCATGTATTTGTATGTATGTATGTATGTATATATGTACAGTATGTATGTATGTATGTATTGTATGTATGTATGTCAGTGTGTATGTATGTATGTCAGTGTGTAGATACAAACCAATACAAAATATTATTACAATGGCTTTGTAAGTACGCATTCCATTTAATAACAATAAATAAAAGTTTGAGCATTTCCAAACGATTAAATAAATAAAGTTTTCAGCATTCCAAACGATAATAATAAAAGTTCTCAGCTTTCCAAATGATTAAATAAATAACTAAATAGACGTTTTTATTTTTAGCATTCCAAACGATAATTACAATTTTTTTTAGCATTCCCACTGATAATAACAAAAACTTTCGGCATTCCAAATGATTAAATAAATAAATAAATAAATAAAAGTTTTCAGCATTCCAAACGATAATAATAAAAGTCTTAGCATTCCAAATGAAAATAATAAAAGTTTTAGCATTCCCACTGATAATATAATATAAGTTCTCAGCATTCCAAATTATTATATAAATAAATACAGTAAATAAATAAACGTTTTTAGCATTCCCACTGATAATAATAAAAGTCCTCAGCATTCCAAATGATTAAATAAATAAATAAACGTTTTCAGCATTCCAAATGATTAAATAATAAAAGTTTTTAGCCTTCCAAACGATAATAATAAAAGTTTTCGGCATTCCAAACGATAATAATAAAAGTTCTCAGCATTTTAAATAGATAAAACTTTCGGCATTCCCACTGATTAAATAAAAAAATAAATAATATAATCGTTGCGAGTTGTACTTTTACTGTGATGACAAAATGGTAGTCGTCTTTACACATTAGTGAGGACTGTAGGGAGGCGGTGGTAACAAGGGAGTGACGTCGTCTATACGTGGGGGCGGGGCCAAGCATGGGAACACACACCCCAATAACAAACACCACCTGCCACTGTCACCACCTGCACCACCACTGACGGAGGACTGGGAGGCCGATTCGTTACCCACCTATAGTACATAATTATACACTAGTGGAATAATAGTAATCACCACTTATTTACCCACTAATTACCCACCTACACACACATACACATATTCGTTACCCACCTACACACACACACATTCATTACCCACCTATAGTACACACACACACACACACCAATGAAATAATAGTACAGGAACTACTTTTTTACCCACTAATTACCCACCTACACACACACACACATTCATTACCCACCTACCATACACACACACACACACACACACACACACCAAGTGATTTACTGACCCTGTCTTAATTAAAATGATTGTGTGTGTGTGTGTGTGTGTGTTTGTGTGTGTGTGTGTTTTCTGACAACATCACCTGTGGTTCCTTAATTAACATTTACTTATTTATCTGTTTCTTATGTGTTGTTGTTGTTGTTGGTTAATTAACATTTATTTATTAGTTATATTTATTTACCTGTTTCTTATGTGTTGTTGTTGTTGTTGTTGCCTAATTAACATTTATTTTGTTGTTGTTGTTGTTGCCTAATTAACATATATTTATTTACCTGTTTCTTATGTGTTGTTGTTGTTATTGTATTATTGCTTAATAAACATTTATTTATTAGTTATATTTATTTACCTGTTTCTTATGTGTTGTTGTTGTTGTTATTATTGTTGTTATTTACCTGTTTCTTATGTGTTGTTGTTATTGTTGTTGTTATTTACCTGTTTCTTATGTGTTGTTGTTGATGTTGTTGTTGTTGTTGTGTTGGCAGGACCTCCTCTTTGATGTGGTGTCACGCTGCCCTCTTCCACCACCACGTTCAGGTGACACCTAGACGTGACGGAGGTGACGGCGTTGGTGGCGGTGGCGGTCACGTCACAACAGTCCGACACAGAACAGTCCAGTAGGTGTAAAGTCCAGGTCCCGTACTGGTCACTCTCTGTTGAAGTATTAAAAGGACTTAAAGGACTTAATTATCTCCTTCCTTCCTTATAGGTGTGTGTGTGTGTGTGTGTGTGTGTGTGTGTGTGTGTGTGTGTGTGTGTATGAAAGAGATAGAGAGAGGTTTTTTTTACTGTAATGTGTGTGTGTGTGTGTGTGTGTGTGTGTGTTTCATACAAAATCACAGGGACCTTAAGTTAAGAAAAATAAATATAAACATATAAATAAACATATAAATAAATACAAATAAATACAAATAAATATAAATAAATACAAATAAATATAAAAACATATAAATAAATACAAATAAATATAAAAACATATAAATAAATACAAATAAATATAAATAAACATACAACTAAATACAAATAAATATAAATAAACATAGAAATAAATACAAATAAATATAAAAACATATAAATAAATACAAATAAATATAAAAACATACAAATAAATACAAAAACCTATAACTAACCGATAGCAACAGCAGGTGACGGGTAGAGGACCTGACCTGACCTGGTGAACGTGACCTTAGGTTCCGGGTGACCTTGTACCTGGCAGTGTAAGGTGACCCTCTCCTCCTCCTCACTGCCTGACCTTACCCACGTGTCACTCAGACCCTTAGTGAAGGTGGGACGACGGGGCACTCTGTTGCTGCCTGTAGGAGGAGGTGAAGGAGGTGGTGAAGGAGGTGAGGGAGGGGGGAGGTGGAGGTGGAGGGAGGTGGATGAGGGAGGGGGGAGGGGGGGATGAAGAGGGGAGGAGGTGAAGGAGGAGGGAAAGGGGAGGAAGAGGGGAGGAAGGGGAGGGGGGAGGAGGGAAGGGAGATAATCTAAGTTATTCTTTGTTACAATAAATATAATAATCTAAGATACAATAAATATAATAATTTAAGTTATCATCCTTTGTTTACAATAATACGAATAATCTCAAGTGGTCATCATGTCATAACTTTGTTGTGATAAATAAAATAATATTAAGTTAGTGAAGTATTACCTTTACATTGAACCTGAGAGAAGGCCCAGACACAGTGAGTGGCGGTGTAAGCAGCGGCCGCGATGGTACCGGATGTGTCGGATGAGGCGTCGTACAGGTGGATGTGATGGTTGAGGCCTTGTCTATACACCCACACGTCACCCACTACACCACCACCACCACTACTACTGTGCCTTCTACTGCTACTACTACTACTACTACTGCTGCTGTTGTTGTTGTTGTTGTTGTTGGTGTTGCTTCTAGTTCCCCTCGTACTCACCAGGATTCCATTGTGGTACCAACTTAACCCTGATGGTGTGTTAAAAGATGTTGTTGTTATTATTATTATTATTGTTATTATTGTTATTGTTATTGTTATTTTTATTATTATTGTTATTTTTATTATTATTGTTATTTTTATTATTATTATTGTTGTTATTATTGTTATTGTTGTTATTATTATTATTATTATTATTATTGTTATTTTTATTATTATTGTTATTATTGTTATTATTAATGTTATTTTTATTATTATTGTTATTATTGTTATTTTTATTATTATTGTTATTTTTATTATTGTTATTGTTATTATTATTATTATTGTTGTTATTATTGTTATTATTGTTATTATTATTATTATTATTATTATTATTATTGTTATTATTGTTGTTATTATTGTTATTATTATTATTATTATTACTATTATTATTATTATTATTATGTCAGAAAATTGGAGGTAAACGAGTCCTTCAAATATTGCCACAAAACACACACACACACAAAACACACACACACACACACACACACACACAAAACACACACACACACACACACAGAACACACAGAACACACACACACACACACACTCACACACACACACACACACACACACACAAAAAACACACACACACACACACACACACACACACACACACACACACACACACACACACACACACACACACACACACACACACACACACACTCACCCATAGGACATTTAGCCCCAACAGTACAGGCAAGTCTTAGCGTCCTTCCCTGAGAGACAACACAGGAATCGTCGGGTATCTCCGTAAACCAGACGGTGGTACTCTCCCTGGGGGCACGGTCGGGGTGGGGTACATACTGGGGGGGGCTCAGTATGGTTAGGTCCTCAGTGGTAGTAGTGGTAGTTGTGGTAGTAGTGGTAGTGGTGGGTGATTTAGTGGCCAGTGATAATTTCCTGGAAGGTGAATAATAATAAAATTGTAGGTGGATTTATGTAAACACACATATACATACACATATACATACACACATGTTCAAATTTCACATCACACACACATACATACACACAACATGTTCAAATTTCACATTACACACACACATACACACAAAATGTTCAAATTTCACATTACACACATACATACATACACACAACATGTTCAAATTTCACATTACACACATACATACACACAAAATGTTCAAATTTCACATTACACACAAAACATTACAAATACAAACTAGGCATTACTGTACTGTATTGAACTGTCTATCTGTCTCTATTTCTATCTATCTCTTATCTATCTATCTATCTAAGCATAAGAGGCCAGCGGAACACAAGTTTTGAACACACTATAGGCATTTACTGTACTGCATTGAATTGCCTCCTTCCGTTACCTTGGCTTGGGTATTGGTCTCTCAGTATCCGAATGGTCCCAAGTTTCAAATCTGTTTCGTGAAGTTCCAGAGTGTGTGGGTGAAGGACTCCCGCCGCCGCTGCCCCTGTTTCGGGACGACGGTGTTCTGTTGTTGTTGTTGTTGTTGTTGTTGTGGGTGTGTGTGGGGGCGGGGTGATGTGTTGTGGATGGTGTGGGGGACTGTGGGCTGAGGGATTGATTATATGTGGGTGATTTGGTAGCATGAGGTGACTGTGGGCTGTGGGATTGATCGTACGTGGTTCTATCTCGACTGTGAGGTGTGGGGGATGTGGGGGATGCGGTGGGAGAAGGAGGAGGAGGAGGGGACTGATGTGGACTGTGGGAAGAGTGGTATGGAGGTCTGACTCGGCTTGGTACGCTGTAGTCGACGGTGTACTCCTGGTCCTGTTGGGCAAACTCGGCCACTATCTCACCTGGAAAATACACACACGTTGAGTGGTAATAGACGCCACGACATTGAGGTGATATAGTGCCAGTAAAAAGGTAATAGACGCCACAACGTTGAGGTGATATAGTGACAGTAAAAAGGTAATAGACGCCACAACATTGAGGTTAGATAGTGACAGTAAAAAGGTAATAGACGCCACAAAGTAAAAAGGTAATAGACGCCACAACATTGAGGTTAGATAGTGACAGTAAAAAGGTAATAGAGAGATGAGACAGCAGACAGGAAGGAAATAGAAAGGATATGGAAAGAACAGATAATTATGTCATTATTTTATGTCAACATTTCTTAAACTCAGAGTGTTTAATTTTTATACCACAATTGCTGAAAGTGATGGAAATAGACATACATAATCACTATAGATAGATAGATAGATAGATAGATAGATGGATAGATAGATAGATAGATAGATAGATAGATAGATAGATAGATAGATAGATAGATAGATAGATAGATAGATAGATAGATAGATAGATAGATAGATGGATGGATGGATGGATGGATGGATGGATGGATGGATAGATAGATACACATAATCACTACAGATAGATAGATAGATAGATAGAGATAGATAGATAAATAGACAGACAAACAGACAGACAGATAGACAGACAGACAGACACACACACACACACACACACAATGACAACGTTTGAACCTAACCAGCAAGCATGGAGAGTTCCTTAGAAGCCGTGTACGGATAACGTGGGATGTGTTGTGGTTGTTGTTGTGGTGTGTCGTCCGCTTCTACGTCACTGTCACTCCACAATGATTGCTGTTCCGATAACTCCGATAATTCGTCAACATCCCTAAAATATAATATGTAGTAAATAGTATATGTATTAAATAGTAATAGGATAGGTATTAATAGTATATGTGGTAATAGGATATGTATTAATAGGATATGTAGTGAATAGTATATGTAGTAATAGTATATGTAGTAATAGTATATGTAGCAATATAAATAAATAAACAAATCAATATAACAACAACAACAATAAAAATAATAAACAAAAAACCCAACGACGAATTCGACATACCTATTTCCGACGGTGGGATAGACAAGAGATTCCGGGTTGGGTATGAGCATAGTGACTCCATCCTTACCAACACCACCACCCATACCACTATTATTAGGAGTGTCTGAGGCTCTTCCCGCGACCAGACGTTGCCGACGGAAGAGCCAGTTGTCCTCCCAGGCCTCACTCACGACTCTCATGTCCCCCGTGCCGACTATAGTGTCTGTGTTGTTCTCACCGTCGCTGTTTGTACCGCCTGTGGATACCGATGTGTGTTAGGGAACTTGCTGCGACGTTAGGGAATGCACCAATATGTTAGGGAATGCACCAATGTGTTAGGGAATGCACCAATATGTTAGGGAATGCACCAATATGTTAGGGAACTATACTACTACTATTACTACTACTACTACTACTACTACTACTACTAACAACAATACTACTACTACTACTACTACTAACAACAATACTACTACTACTACTAACAATACTACTACTAATACTACTACTACTACTACTAACAATACTACTACTACTATTATTACTATTACCATGTATAATATCAGCCCCCAGCTCAGGGAATGATATCCTTCTTGCTAACACCGTCTCATTGGGATCGGGTAGTACCACACTAAGACCCGACGACGATAGGGTCTCCACGCTCAGACCCCCCGACGACGATAGTAGTGTTCCCGACGCCTCCTGTACCCCGGAGCGTCGGCGGCGTCGGTGGTGTCGTGTGGTTGTCGCCCTCAGGTGGTGTCGGGGTGTGTCGGTGTCGGTGTCGCTGGAGTCGTCTGTGGTGGTGTGTTGGTGTGTCGTGGTCACTTCCTCAATCTCTTCTTCAATCTACAGTGAAGAATAAACAAACATAATAATAATAATAATAATAATAATAATAATAATAATAATTAAAAAAAAAAAAAAAAAAAAAAAAATAATAATAAAAAAATATATACTGTATATATATATATATATATATATAAATTAAATAAAATTTTAAAAACAAATAAAATACTGGTGTTTATATTATAATTATTATTATATTTATACAATCCTATTGTTTTAATTAGTATGTACAGTATATGTATGTATATGTATGTAAGTATATATATGTGAGTGTGTGTATGTATGTTTAACTAACCTTAAATTGAAGTCCATCAGCTGACCATGTGTGTTCAGTATTAGGGGTAGTAGTAGTAGTAGTAGTAGTAGTGGTAGTAGTAGTAGGGGTTAATGACCTCTCTGTACTACCCTCTGACCCAACTTGACCTTTTCCATCCTTCACACCACCTGTAATATGTTAGTTTAACCTCTCACCTCACCTACTCCATTATATTATCCTTTGACCTCACCTGACCTCACCTCTCTTCATTATATAAGCAATTGAATACTAATTTGACCTGACCTGACATATCTATATATAAGTAATATAATATAATTTTAATCTTTGACCTAACCTGACCTCTCTTTTTCATTATATAATGACTCACTCTCTCTCACCTTCCCTCCCCCTTCCACACTCCCTCTCTCTCTCTCTCGCATATATCCTCCCCCTCCCACACACTCTCTCTCTCTCTCTCTCACTTATCCTCTCCCCCCTCCCCCACTCTCTCTCTCACCCTTCCCTCCTTCCCACCCCCCTCCCCCTCCCACACTCTCTCTCTCTCCCACATCCTTCCTCACTCTTTCTCCCCCTCCCACCCCCTCCCTCTCTCTCCCTCCCCCACTCCCACTCCCACACTCTCTCTCTCTCTCTCTCTCCCTCTCACCTGACATGACACTCTCTTCAGTATCGGTTGAGGTGACATCTTGACTCACTTCAATGGTCACTTCGTTGGGACGCTTACCATCACACGACTCCAAAACCTACGTAAACAAACAAATAAATAAATAAATAAACAAACATTCGCTCGTAAACATTCGTAGATAGACACACACACATATACACATACACACACATATATACACACACATATACACACACACACACATATATACACACATACACACACACACACACAGACTGAATAATAGATAGATAGATGGGTTTATAGATAGATAGATTGACAGATAGATAAACATTTGTTCGTAGATCGAGGACTTGGCGAAAGTATGGACCTAATGCTCAAATGGTGAGTTTTAGGAATACGGCCATCACTCAAGTATCATTACAAGCAGAAATGAACATAGCAGGTTATATATTTATATATATATATAACATAGCAGGTTACAGAAAAAGTTTGATCAAAATCAGATCTCTACAACCAAAATTATTGCAGTTTTATCAATTTTCAGATTTTTAAAATAATTTTGACCTTGATTTTTTACTTTTGACCTTGACCTTGAAATGTTGATGCCTATATACCTGTGGTGAAAATGTCACCAAAATCAGACCAGAATTGTGACCTGTAGACCACCAAGCTACAGACATACACACAAACACACACACATCACTCACAAACATACTTAATAACCAAATAAACAAATAAACAAAACAATCACAATATAAATGTAATTATGTTACACAAACACACACATATAATAATTATAAACCAATCTTATATCCTTATTATTTACGATTTTTATATTAATTATTATTATTATTATTAACCAAACATTTCTATAGGCCACATATTTGTATTCCAACCCAAACTGGTATCATACACGATCATCATAGGGTTCGTACACACGATAGAATAAGTATAGTACACCCGATCACCACACACACACACCCTAAGAGAGTTAATTAAGGGAGCAACGATCGACACGTCCTCCCCCTCTGACGTCTGGGGTCACACTGAATGAAAATGAATAAGGTAAATAACTCCACTTATATTATCTATTCTATAGATATTATAGTGGTTCGTATGTATGTGTCTCTCTCTCTCTCTCTCTCTCTCTCTCTCTGCAAAACAACAACACACACACACAGTCTCATTTTACCCTATGCTACACACACATACGTCTCATTACACACATACACATAACGTCTCATTGTACACACACACACACAACGTCTTTCACAAAAAAAGGCGGGAATCGGGAAACAGAAAAAAAAGGCGGGAAACAGAAAAAAAAAGGCGGGAAACAGAAAAAAAAGGCGGGAAACAGAAAAAAAGGCGGGAAACAAAATAAAGGCGGGAAACAAAAAAAAAGGCGGAAACAAAAAAAAAAAGGCGGAAAACAAAAAAAAAAGGCGGGAAACAAAAAAAAAAAGGCGGGAAACAGAAAAAAAAGGCGGGAAAAAGAAAAAAAAGGTGGGAAAAAGAAAAAAAAAGGCGGGAAAAAGAAAAAAAAGGCGGGAAACAGAAAAAAAAGGCGGGACACATAAAAAAAAGGCGGGAAACAGAAAAAAAGGTGGGAAACATAAAAAAAAAAAGGCGGGAAACAGAAAAAAAAAAAGGCGGGAAACAGAAAAAAAAAGGCGGGAAGCGGAAGACACGGATGAAAGAATATTTATATACGTCAGAAAATAGCTTATAAGGTTTCGAAGGCAGCAGCAATGTATTATGACCTGTATGTAGTGGTAGCAATAAGGGTTAGGTTACCGTGAGAGCACACACACACACACACACACACACACACACACACACAGAGGACTGGCTGATAGATTGACACACATACATACACACAAGGCTAGCTGACACACATACATACATAGGGCTGGCTGACAGACTGACACACACACACACATACATACATACACAGGGCTGGCTGACACACATACATACATACATACACATACACAGGGATGGCTGACACACACACATACATACACAGGGCTGACTGACACACACACACACACACCTACCTTATTTAAAATAGCCGTAGCTAAAATATCTTCATAAGTTTGTGAGTTGACAAGTTGAACAGCAGGCATCTCTGTTGACGAGGCGGTCTGTGTGTGTGTGTGTGTGTGTGTGTGTGTGTGTGTACCGGAGGAAATAAAAATAGGAAAAAATAAAATCATGAATAACCTAACCTAATTTGACCTAACCTAACCTAACCTAACTTAACCAGAGAAATTAAACTATGCATAAAATAACTTAACTTAACCTAACCAGAGAAATTAAACTATGCATAAAATAACTTAACTTAACTTAACCTAACCTAACCTAACCAGAGAAATTAAACTATGCATAAAATAACTTAACTTAACCTAACCTAACCTAACCTAACCAGAGAAATTAAACTATGCATAAAATAACTTAACTTAACTTAACCTAACCTAACCTAACCTAACTTAACTTAACCAAATCTAACTTAATCAAATTTAATTTAACGTAACCAAAGAATAAAATGGGTGAAATATCTTTAATTTTAATGTGTGTGTATGTGTGTGTGTGTGTGTTCTCTCTCTCTCTCTCTGTATGTGTTCTTTCTCTCTTGCTCGCTCGCTCGCTCTCTCTCTCTCTGTGTGTGTGTGTGTGTTCTCTCTCTCTCTCTCTCACTCGCTCTCTCTCTCTCTCTCTCTCTCTCTCTCTCTCTCTCTCTCTCTGTGTGTGTGTGTGTGTGTATGTGTGTGTGTGTGTATTTGTGTACTAACCTGAGTGTGTATATTAACCTATGTATGTGTAATGTGTGTTCTCTCTCTCTCTCAAACACACACACACACACACTATCTCTCTCTCTCTCTCTCTCTCTGTGTGTGTGTGTGTGTGTGTGTATTAACCTATGTATGTGTAATGTGTGTTCTCTCTCTCTCAAACACAAACACACACACACACACACTATCTCTCTCTCTCTCTGTGTGTGTGTGTGTGTGTGTGTGTGTGTGTGTGTGTGTGTGTGAGAGAGAGAGAGAGAGAGAGAGAGAGAGAGAGAGAGAGAGGGAGAGTGTGTGTGCGTGTACTAACCTGAGTAGGCAATATCATAGCTTCGTTGAGGGCTGTGGTGATTTGGTCAGATAAGTGGGCGTGTCGTGACGTGGGCAGTTCGTGGGTTGATAGCGGCCGATCTGTGTGTGTGTGTGTGTGTGTGTGTGTGTGTGTGTGTGTGTGTTTGTGTGTGTGTGTGTGTGTTTGTGTGTGGGGGGGGGGGGAGGGGGAAGAGATTAGTAAATTTCATCATATTAGTAATAGTAGTAGAAAATACACATATACACACACACACACAGAACACACACATATACATATAAACACAGAACACACACACATGCATACACACACACACACACACACACATGCATACATAGACACACACACAGATAGAGAACATACACACACACTCACAACGAGAGAAAGAGAGAGAGAGAGAGAGAACACACAAAAAATAAAATAAATATATATCATGAAAAGGCAAATTTTATGTCAAAAAAAAAAAAAAAATAATAATAATAATAATAATAACAATAAAATTCAAATAATAATAGTAATAATAATAAAATTCAAATACGAATAAAAAAAAATAATAGTAATAATAGTAATAATAATAATAATAATAATAATAAAATTCAAATAATAATAATAATAATAAAATTCTAATACGAATAAAAAAAAATAATAAACAATAATAATAATACTACTAATACTAATACTAATACTACTACTAATACTAAACACTAGTTAGTTTAGACTTACTAAGGATGGACATTTGGAGTGAGTGTGAGAGTTGAGTTACAGCTTGACTGAGGGTGGAGTGATGGCTGTTAAAAAGGCGTCTCTCTGCACACACACACACACACACACACATGCAAAACAAAAATAATAATAATAATAATAATAATAATAATAATAATATCAAAATAATGATAATAACAATAACAAAATAATGATAATAATAATAATAATAATTACAATAAAATAATGATAACAATAATAATAATAATAATAATAATAATAATAATAACAAAACAATAATAATAGCAATAACGAAATAATATAATAAGAATAAAAATCATAACAACAATAACAAAATAATGATAATAACAATAATAATAATAATAATAACAATTACAAAGCAATAATAATAATAAAAATCATAATATCAATAATAAAACATAATAACAATAGAAATAACCAAATAATAATAACAAAATAATAATCATAATAACAATAACAAAAAAAAAATAGAAATAGCAATAACAATAATAATAAGAATAACAATCATATAAAAAATAAAACAATGATAATAGCAATAGCAATAACAAAAACAATAATAATAAGAATATAAATCTTAATATCAATAACAAAACAATAATATCAATAACAAAACAATAATAACAATAGCAAAATAATAATAATAATAATAATACAAAAATATTATAAATGCAATAATATTAATCGCTCTACGCATACAACAAAACAATAATAAAAACAACAAAATAACATTAATAATAATAATAATAATAATAATAGGAACAATGCAATAATAATAATAAATGCAATATTAGTAGCTGTGCAAATGCAAAAAACCAATATAGATAACAATAATAATAATAATAATAACGAAATAGTAATAATAACCAAAATAAAATAATAATAATAATAAAAATAAAATAGGTCTGGCACCGTTGTACAAAATGTAACAAACTTCCCAAACTGTCGTACGGAGACACATTAATAAAAACTGTATACTGATTCAACTCCTGGTTTGGTTGGGTTGGGTTGGGTTGGGTTGGGTCGGGTCGGGTCAGGTCAGGTCAGGTTAGGTTAGGTTAGGTCAGGTTAGGTTAGGTCAGGTCAGGTTTAGGTTAGGTTAGGTTAGGTTAGGTCAGGTTAGGTTAGGTTAGGTTAGGTTAGGTTAGGTAGGTAGGTTAGGTTAGGTTAGGTTAGGTTAGTTAGGTTAGGTCAGTTAGGTTAGGTTAGGTTAGGTTAGGTTAGGTTAGGTTAGGTTAGGTCAGGTTAGGTTAGGTTAGGTTAGGTCAGGTCAGGTCAGGTTAGTTAGGTTAGGTTAGGTTAGGTTAGGTTAGGTTAGGTTAGGTTAGGTCAGGTCAGGTTAGGTTAGGTTAGGTTAGGTTAGGTTAGGTTAGGTTAGGTTAGGTCAGGTTAGTTAGGTTAGGTCAGGTTAGGTTAGGTTAGGTTAGGTTAGGTTAGGTTAGGTTAGGTTAGGTTAGGTTAGGTTAGGTTAGGTTAGGTTAGGTTAGGTCAGGTCAGGTTAGGTTAGTTAGGTTAGGTCAGGTTAGGTCAGGTTAGGTTAGGTTAGGTTAGGTTATAGCACAGGGGTTCAAACCAGTATACACATGAGAACAGCAAAGGGGTTCAACCAGTATACACATGGTAATAATGCCTCCAGGTGGGAGAGAGGGGGGGGTGAGGGGGAGAGGGGGGAGAGAGGGGGAAAGAAGGGGGAGTTTTTAGTGGGGTGGTAATTATAGGGACACTTTTCACCTGTGTAACTCCTCTCTCTCTCTCTCTCTCTCTCTCTCTCTCTCTCTCTCTCTCTCTCTCTCTCACACACACACACACACATACACACACACACATATATAGATAGAAAGAGAACACACACACCGATAGAGAACACACACACACACACACACAGATAGAGAACAAACACACACACACACACACACATATATAGATAGATAGAGAACACACACACAGATAGAGAACACACACACACACACACACAGATAGAGAACACACACACACACACACAGATAGAGAACACACACACACACACACACAGATAGAGAACACACACACACACACACACACACACACTCACACCGGAAATTAAGGTAGTATATAAAAAGGTATTCTTCATCAAAGCGTGAGACGGAAAACACAGTGAAAATTACAATGTTGTTTACTATATTGTTTACTTTGTTGTTTGTTTGTGGCAGTTTATTTACTATTTTGTTTACTATGTTGTTTGTATAAATGTTTGTTTACTATTTTGTTTGTAGCAATGTTTGTTTACTTTGTTGTTGTTTACTATGTTGTTTGTAGCCATGTTTGTTTACTTTGTTGTTTGTTTACTTTGTTGTTTGTTTACTATTTGTGGTAAATTACGCGCAACCGCTCTTCTAAAACTAGGTAATGATTTTAATACATAATAATGTCCTGTTCATGACCTTTTCAATGGTACAAATATAAATGGGGGTCGAAATGTGAGTTATGCGTACCTTATTATGGGAGCTCTGGTCCTAATAGGATCGTCACTCGGTGCTATCCGCCATGTTTGTTTACAATTCGGACT
>JAWZYT010004703.1:2500-17500 GCA_034508575.1 Petrolisthes manimaculis
GTTAGGTAGGTTAGGCTAAATAAAATAGGGAAGACTACTGGTCCCTCCAAAATTTACCAGGAAACAGAATCACATGAGTAAAGGAACAGGTGGGATGGGATATATTTTGTTACATTGTTTTATTCTGAGGATTATATACGTATTCTCCTCCAACTTAATATCAATGCGACCCATATTAATAAAGTGTTTACCACATCCACACCGAGGAGAAAAAAAAATAAAGGTTAAAAACTAATATGTATATAAATAAAAATAAACACGGCTTCCCTTCCATATATATAGAGCCTTGAGCCTTCACCTGTACAACCCCTTCCTTCCTTCCTTCACAGCCACCAAATTATACCGACCACAACCTAACCTAACCTAACCTTCCTTAAGGGACCCTGCATGTGATGTAGTCTGGAAATTTGGGGAGGTAAATGAGTCCTTCAAATATTGCCACGAAACACATACACACACACACACACACACACACATACATACCTACCTACCTACCTACCTACATACATACATACACACACACACACACACACACACACACACACACACACACATATATACATACAAACACACACACACACACACACACACACACACACATACATACCTACCTACACACACACATACACCTACTGTATATGGAAGGAAGGGGGTTGTTTCGTGGCATAGTCAGGAGGAATCAGAAGCCTCCAATTTTCATACACGATCACAGGGTCCTTTCAACGTCAATCAACTCAGAGGCATGTATGTACAGTAGGCTATAATATGCAAACCCTATTTAGCCCTTCATCAATTATTTTTTTATCATGATTGATGGTAATATTCTATGGTCCATTTTCATCACTTCCTTAAATGCTGCCAGGGAGTCAGGTGAGGTGAGGTGAGGTGAGGTGAGGTGAGGTAGGGAGTGGATTTTTATTTATTTATTTACTATTATTATTATTATTATTATTTTTATTATTATTATTATTGATATTATTATTATTGATATTACTATTATTATTGTTATTATTACTAGTATTATTATTTTTATTGATATTATTATTATTGACATTATTATCATTATTATTATTATTATTATTATTATTGACATTATTATTATTATTATTGACATTATTATCATTATTATTATTGACATTATTATCATTATTTTTATTATCATTATTATTATCATTATCTATTTTTTTTAGGATGTGGAACGAATAGGAGCGTGTTGATTCCTCCCGACCGTATTATATAAACAAGAAGATATGACATTTTCAACGAAGGCCTGTTTTGTGGCACTGTATGGGATAACGAGGATGTATTAGGGAAGTAAGGTCGAAGATATGGAAGTGAAAAGGGGAATTATTGGGGTAGTAAGGTGGGAAATATGGGAATGAAAAGGGGAGAGTGTAGGGGAATTTTGGGGGGTTGGTAAGTTTGAAGATAAGGCGAAGTATGAGTAAATAGGGTGTTCTATTATGAAGGTGACAGAGCGTAGGGTGGTGAGTGAAGAGGGGGGTTGGATAAGGAGTGTTAAAAAGGAGTAGGGTTGGGGGTCTAAGAAGGGGGTAGAGGACAGGGGGGAACAAGTGACGAGTTGGTAGGGTACGGTAGTGGGTGTAAGAAGGGGGACAGGTGTTATAATATGAAGGGGGTATAGGTTAGGGGTGGTGGTGCTTGAAGGAGGTGGCAGGGCAGGGCAGAGAGGGTGAGATAGGGGCAGGGCAGGGTATAGGTAAGGGTAGGGGTGGCAAGGTGTAAGATGAAGGAGGGCTAACCACCTAATAAGGACCTCTGAGCAGACTGACGTTAGGGATGAAAAATGAATAATGCAGACTGTCTCATCCCTCCCTTGGGCCCGCGGTGCATCCTTGCCTTCTATATAGGACGGGCTTCACTCATTCATTATTTATCATCTAACTTTTCTGCTTTATCATTCAGTATCAGCCTCGCCCTGCATGGTTCTCTAAGGTAGTGTATCTGGATTAACTGCTACACATGACACTTCCTCCATGGCCATACGCAGCTCAGTGATCATTTTAAGGCTTTGTGTCGCTGTATAGTATTCTTGTTGTAAAAGTATATGTGCACATTTTTACACAAAGTTTATACTGATTCTTTAAAGGCTAAGAAGTTCCATGTGATACAGAGTTTAGTGGCGACTCACTGCAGCCAATTCAAAGTTAAAATGTCTAGTGGTAATTCACATAAATATATTCACATACACACTAAAGCCTAACACAGGGATTATACTCTTACTTCTGTTATTTATTGGTTATTTACAGCCACGATGGTATAGAGCTTCTTTATAAATATTATATATATACTTATATGTTATCATTCAGAAATTGTAGGCATTATTATAATACAAAATTAATGTTGAGTTGCAGAAGGATGAATCTGGTCCAATATGTATCACTATCTAAAAATATAAAGACTTGTCCACTGTCAATTCATTCAGCTAAATAAAAAAAAATGTATTGGTCATAAACGAAGAGGAATGTTACTAAAGTGAATGGAACGAAGGAGGGATGAATGGAAGGATTTGCAAGAGACAGAATACGACAAAGGGAGTTGTGAAAGGAATGAGGCAGAGAAGCAGAGAGTTGGAGAGAAGAGAGAATAGGCAGACAGGTGGATAGGCTGGGAGATGGAAGGGGCAGAAGGGTGTAAATAAAGTAGGGATTAGGAAGGCAACAGGGAATGAAGAAGCATGGGGATGGATTATACAGGCGGGCAGGCAGGTAGGAAGGCAGGTAGGCTGGTAGGAAGGTAGGTAGGTAGGCAGGCAGGCAGGTAGGTTGGTAGGTAGGTTGGTAGGTAGATAGGTAGGTTGGTAGGTAGATAGGTAGGTAGGTAGGTAGGTAGGTAGGTAGGTAGGTAGGTAGGTAGGTAGGTAGGTAGGTAGGTAGGTAGGCAGGCAGGTAGGCAGGCAGGTAGGAAGGCAGGCAGGCAGGCAGGCAGGCAGGCAAGCAGGCAGGCAGGCAGATTGGGTAAGGATAAAACAGGACAGGTGGAGGAAGGGAGGTATAGATAGATAGATGTGAGGGAGGGATATAAAAGAACCAAAATTGTGGGTAAAAAAAAATAAAAAAAAGGGCAGAGATGAGGGAGATGGGACAGATGCAAGGTTGGGTTTAATGAAGTGGCAATAAGGAAGGTATAGGGAAAATAGATGTTGCTGTAGTGTAGAGGGAAGAGAGAGAGAAGAAGAAGGAAGTGAGGAGGATAAGAGAAAACCCAGGTATGTAGGCTACGTGAAAAAATAAAAAATGAAAGCCTAAAGGTGGAAAAAGTCAGGTAAAAACAGGAGGGAGGTTGAAGGGACTGAGAATAAGGCAGACGAGACACGAGTGAGAATGGGATGAAGACAAATGAGACGGCAACGGGGGAGTGAAGGAAATATGAGAGGAAGAGAGAGAGAGAGGAAGGGAAGGTTGATAAAAAAAAAGGGGCAACATTATATGAATGGATGGAGAGATTGATGTAGATGGAAGAAAGGAAGGGAGGGAAGGAGGAGAGGAGAAAATGATAAAATAAAGCAATGAAGAGAAGATACGAAAACACAACAAACAGCAGATAAGCCAAAGATAAAATAAAGTAGAAAAAAAGCAATAATATCCCGACAAGGTAAAATGAAGAGAGGAAAATAGAAGCTCAGAAAAGAAGAACCCAGAGAGGGAAAATTAATATAGAAAGAACAAGATATATATGAAGTAAAATAAAAACACAAGCAGTACAGGGTTAGGTTAGGCCCTGATAAAGGCTGCCAATAATTGTTGTGTGAGACAGGTTAAGGAGGTATAGTTCAGTGTTGGTCAATCTGAGGCAACCAATTCCTCCAAACTATTCCAAGCAAAGCAACAACAGTCCCCCAGTAATTTTGCTAATCTGGTTCTGTTTCCTGGCATACTTTGGAGGAATCACGACACTCCAATGTACCAAAAGTATACTCTCTCTCCCCCTAAGGGCATCACCAATAATATATACACAGCATATAGGGGAGGTCATCAATCAGTCAAGGGTTATTATGGAGTCTATACTATGGGTTATGAGTGACGACCTACCTGACCAGACCAGACCTGACCAGACCAGACCCACCCCATCTACTTACTACTATACCTTGTACCGACACTACCACCACCACTACTACCATCAACGCCGCCGACACTACCCTACTACTACTGACATCACTATAACTAGTACTATTGCTACTACTGCTACTACTACTATTGGAATAACTATTACCACTAGCACAACTACTATTATAACTACTGCTACTACTACTATTGCAACAACTACTATCACTAGCACAACTACTATTATAACTACTACAACTAATACTATTGCAACAACTACTATCACTAGCACAACTACTATTATAACTATTACTACTACTACTACTAATACTATTGCAATAATTATAACTACTATTATAACTACTACCGTACTACTACTACTAATAATAATAATAACAAACATACTACCACCACCACTACCACCACCACTACTACTACAACCACCAAAACCACCCACCCTCCTTTACCCACCACCAACATTAAACTTTTTCCTACACCACTACCACCACCACCACTACTACCACTACCACCACTACCACCACCACCACTACTACCACCTGATGTTCCCTTATGAATTCTAATGAAACTCGTCCCCTGTTTTATGATTCCAGACACACGCAAAAAAAAAAAAATAATAATAATAATAAAAAAAAAACTGTAGTAACCCTCGAACGAAATACAAAAAAAAAAAAAAATATTAACCAAGCTGACCTTTTCCGCATACGAATTATATATAGAGAGAAACAAAACATGTACTGAAAACTTTTTGGATGGGGAAATAAATGGGGTTATTACCGAAACTCCTAGCTATTGTATACGGGTGTGTGAGGGTGAGTACTGTATATATAAAAGATGAAATGTTTTAGTTATTTATCTATTTAAAATGTACTAACTTTATCTTTACTGTCGAATGAGAAATGGGGCAATACGATATGGATACATTTAGATAGATAGATAGATAGATAGATAGGTAGAGAGAGATAGAGAGAGAGAGAGAATGAAAAAGATAGAGAGAGAGAGAGAGAGAGAGAGAGAGAGAGAGAGAGAGAGAGAGAGAGAGAGAGAGAGAGAGAGAGAGAGAGAGAGAGAGAGAGAGAGAGAGAGAGAGAGAGAGAGAGAGAGAGTTACATAGAATCACAGACCACAACAGACCTTACGGTCCACACGGGGTGATCTGATTAGAAGGTTACTGGTAGAGAATGAATTTCTCCCCAGTGATAGTCGTAGGTAAGGATAGCAAAGTAGAAGGCTCTCTCCCCACCCTCCAATCCCTCCGGCCTGAGCCGTACTGGAAATAAAGTCAGGAGTCAGAACCTTGTGGAGTTGGTAGAGAAATCTCCACAAGGAATTTTATAGGAAAGATAGAAAGTAGTTGAAATTTGGCTGTAATGGGCAAAAAAATTATTCATTAGTAAACATCGAAAGTCGGGGATTAGATGCAAGGTGTTTATCAAGGCGACGTTTGAAGCTGTCTACTGTGTTACATTCTATTACGTTACGGGGAAGCCCATTCCATAAGTTGACGACTCGGTTAAAAAAGAAATTCTTGGATTCGTGTGAGTTAAAAGATTTACCTATGATTTTACAGCCATTACCTCTCGTGTAGTTTGATTGATCGATATTGAAATATTTGTTGCAGTCCATATTGTCTATGCCTTTGATTATTTTGAATACCTGGATTAAGTCGCCTCTCAATCTACGTTGTGCTAGTGGGAATAGATTCAATTCATTTAGCCGCTCTTCATACGTTTTGTTTCGTAGACTTGGTATCATTTTAGTAACTCTACGTTGGACTCGTTCCAATTTTACTATATCTTTCTGGTAGTACGGGCACCAGGCTTGGACACAATATTCCATAAGGGGACGGACCAAGGAATTATACAAAGTGAGGATTGTATCTTTGGACTTATACTCGAATGCTCTGCCAATAAAGCCGATAGTTTTATTTGCTTTCTTAATTACTTCCGTACATTGCTGACTGGGTTTTAGGTTACTTGATATTGTGACCCCTAAGTCTGTCTCTTGATCCACGCTTTTAATTTGATTACCATTTAACGAGTAGTTTGCAGTTACGTTACGATGTCCGATATGGAGTACTTTACATTTATCTGCGTTGAAGGACATTTGCCAAGTTTTCGCCCAATTCGACAATTTATCGAGGTTATCTTGCATTTCTTTAGTTTGTGCGTTAGTGAGTACTGTATTAGCAATTTTAGTGTCATCGGCAAACTTCGATATTATGCATGAGAGACCTTCATCTATGTCGTTTATGTAAACTAGGAATAGGATTGGGCCTAAAACTGACCCTTGTGGCACCCCGCTCGTAACGCCAGTCCAATTAGATGATTTTCCATTTATTACCACACGTTGTTTACGGTTTCTTAGCCAGTTCTCTATCCATCTTACTGTGTCGCCTTGGATTCTGTGAGATTTTAATTTACTTATTAAACGTTTATGGGGAACTTTGTCAAAGGCTTTTTGGAAATCTAGATAAATTATGTCTACTGCTTTACTCTTATCATATTCGTTAAAAATGTCGTTTAAAAAGTCTAATAGATTCGTTAGGCAAGAGCGTTTATTGCGGAAACCGTGTTGAGTGTCTCTGAGTAAGTTGTTTTCCTCTAAATGATTTGTAAGTTTATCTCGTATGATTGTCTCTAACATTTTGCATACTACTGAGGTTAGGCTGATAGGGCGATAGTTACTAGGTAAGGATTTGCTGCCTTTTTTAAATATTGGTGTTACGTTAGCGAGCTTCCATTCGTCAGGTATTGTTCCAGTGTGTAATGAATAATTAAATAGCAGAGTCAGAGGTTTTACTATTTCGCTTTTTGCTTCCTTTATTACGCGAGGGGAGATCGTGTCAGGCCCAGGTGACTTATTTACATTTAATTTATCAATACATTTGATTACGTCATTTTCTGTTATGCTGATATTATTTAATACTTCGGTGTTTTCGTTTTGGACTGTTGTTTCAGCTGGTATATCATTCGGGTTTTCTGTAGAGAGAGAGAGAGAGAGAGAGAGAGAGAGAGAGAGAGATAGAGAGAGAGAGAGAGAGAGAGAGAGAGAGAGAGAGAGAGAGAGAGAGAGAGAGAGAGAGAGAGAGAATGAAAAAAAAAAACAGAAGGGCAATGCATAGGCTAAAAATAATATCATAGGATGTCCAGGAAGTAAGAAATAATGATTGACGAGCAAGACCACACTGATTCAACCTTACATTCTTACAACACCCCAAACTGAAGGAGGGAGGGAGAAGGGAGGAAAGGAAGAAGGGAAGAAAGAGTGACTATAGGGTCATACTGAAGGAGGGAGGTAGAAGGGAGGAAAGAGTGACTATAGGGTCATACTGAAGGAGGGAGGAAAGAAGGCAGGAAAGAGTGACTATAGGATCATACTGAAGGAGGGAGGTAGAAGGGAGGAAAGAGTGGCTATGTCATACTGAAGGAGGGAGGGAAGAAGGGAGGAAAGAGTGACTATAGGGTCATACTGAAGGAGGGAGGTAGAAGGGAGGAAAGAGTGACTATGTCATACTGAAGGAGGGAAGGAAGAAGGGAGGAAAGAGTGACTATAGGGTCATACTGAAGGAGGGAGGGTAGAAGGGAGGAAAGAGTGACTATAGGGTCATACTGAAGGAGGGAGGAAAGAAGGCAGGAAAGAGTGACTATGTCATACTGAAGGACTGAGTGAATCTGATAGAGAAAAATAAGTAAAAGTTAAAGAGATGGTGGGGGAGGGGAGGAGAGGGGAGGAGAGGGATGGGATGGGAGGGGGGGGGGAGAGGGGGGGGGGAGGGGAGAGGAGGGGAGGAGAGGAGTGGGTAAAAAGGGGAGAGATTATAGTATGATGAGGTACTGACGTGAATGAAAAACTATATTAGGAAGGCC
This sequence comes from Petrolisthes manimaculis, assembly GCA_034508575.1. Taxonomy (NCBI): domain Eukaryota; kingdom Metazoa; phylum Arthropoda; class Malacostraca; order Decapoda; family Porcellanidae; genus Petrolisthes; species Petrolisthes manimaculis. Next base: position 10,452 of record JAWZYT010004703.1, read on the forward strand.
ATCGCTTCGTCCACTTTAATTAGCTTATTTTATATTATAGTCTTACCAACGCAGAAGGAGCTGGACACGACAAGAGAACGTATACATACATTATTATAGCAACACAGATGGTGGTGGTTCTTACGAGACTGATTTATTATGGGATACTAATGTTGGATAAAAAGCCGTGAGGGAAGAATATGTGAGGGAAGGGTATAATTGTATATATAGGTTAGTTTTGGAACTTTTTGGAGATAATGATTACTCCAAACTGTTCCCAGCAACAGGCCAACATTATTATTCACGTCACAACATTAACATAACACATCCCAACACAACACAACACAACACATTCCAGCTCAAAACAACACAACACAACACAACACATCACAGCACAAAACAACACAACACAAAACAACACAACACAACACAACACAAAACAACACAACACATCACAACACCACACATCCCCCACATCCCATTACATTACACCGTTTATTAACAGTTCACTCAAGTACAGACATCACCGCCAGTCACCGACACCGGAAGATACAGAAGAGAAATAAAAATAAAAAATAAAATATAATTACTGGGTGTGGGAAATGTTATTCACTTTATGGTTTCTTTTGTTTTGTTTTTTATCGTAGGTAGTGCAACGAAAAATGGTGTCGCTCCACTCGCTCACTCACTCACAGAGACGGAAGGGATCAAAAGTTTCACGTCTCACCCAGTGCAACAAAATACTATCTGAGGAAGAGGAGGATGAGGTACAGAGTGGAGGAGGAGGTAGAGGTAGGGAGAGGAGGTGGGGGAGGTAGAGGTAGGGAGAGGAGGTGGGGGAGGTAGAGGTAGGGAGAGGAGGTGGGGGAGGTAGGAGGAGGAGGAGGTGGGAAGAGGAGGAGATGAGGTACAGAGTGGTAGAGGAGGTAGGGAAAGCAGGAGGAAGATGTGCATGGGAGAGCGGGAGAGATAGAAAGAGGAGGAAAATGTGGGAAGAGCAGAAGGAGAGGTAGGAAGAAGAGGAGGAGGGAGAGGTGGGAAGAGGAGGAGGAAGAGGTAGGGAGAGGAGATAGAGAGGTGGGAAGAGGAGGAAGAGAGGTAGGGAGAGCAGGAGGAGAGGTGGAAGGAGAAAGAAGAGGCCAGCATCGTCAGACTGCCTGGCTACATAATGAAATGTGTATTAGTCATTTGATTAATATACAAGATAATAAAGAAACATAGTATATTCTCCTTAATAAAGACATCAAGACAAAGTATAAAATTCCCTCGATTACAAAGTCAAAACAAAACATAACATTCCCTTTAACAATGAAGTCAAGACAAAGCAAAATATTCCCTAAATTTCGAAATCAAAACAAAATACAATTCCCTTCATGAATAACAATAAACAGCAAGAAATGTGTGCATAATAATAACAACAACAATATATTGAAAAGAAATCTAAAAATAACATCATAATAATAATTCGAGGTCACCACCACACGTAATGATGATGGCACTGATAATTATGGTGAAGGTGGGGAAGGAAAGGAGGGCAACAACAACAACAAGAATAAGAAGAGTAGGGAGGGAAACAGACATCTCCAGGTGGTCGTGGGGCGGAACACGGGAAAACATCAGTCTTAATTACTCCCACCCACCACCAGAGGGTCACAACACACATGTCCTCATAACACGACACCATACATACATACATACCACGTCTCACTCATACATACATACATACATACCACGTCCCATTTATACATACATACATACATACCAAGTCCCATCCATACATACATACATACCAATTCCCATCCATACATACATACATACCAATTCCCATTCATACATACATACATACCAAGTCCCATTCATACATACATACCACGTCCCACTCATACATACATACATACATACCACGTCCCCACTCATACATGCTCATTATATATCTCCCTTCTGATATCATATACTCAGTCACTCACTCATTCACTCATTATTTATGTATATCATTATATTGTTACGAGTTTTCCTGATGGCATGTGCCCACTCGTCCCATTAAAACATTCTCTTACTCGTCCCCATGATTATATTCCTTCACTCTTCCTCCTGATAAGACTATAGGTATGTTCACTCATCTCCCTTATTATTATTATTATTATTATTATTATTATTATTATTATTATTATTATTATTATTATTATTATTATTATTATTATTATAGGTCTATATTTATTTTTTTCCCTCCAACACGACACCGCCTTTTTTTCTTTTTTTCCTCCTCTTATTAACATATGATGCATTCTCTCGTTCCCCTAACATGTCATCTTCGTTCCCTTCACAACATACAACGACTTTTAAGGTGGAAGTTAGGTCTTGGTAAATCTGGAGCAAGCGATCCCTCCTCCACACTCTTCCAGGTGACAAGCTACCATTATTTTTGGTTCATCTGGTCCTGTTTCTATGCGCAGTTTGGGGGAATCAAGGCACTTCAATTCATGTATGAAAATTGGAAGCTTCTGATTCCTTCTGACTAGGCTATGCCCCGAAACAATCTCCTTCCCTTTATTTACCTCCAATTTTCTGACTACATCACAGGGTCCTTATGACTAATATTTCAACAACCTTTTACAGGAACTAATGAACTAATTAAATATACACGATAAATAGCTAATCAACTTTAGTCTCACACAGGTCTCGGTTATTCACCCATTTCCACTCCTCTCAAAGACTGACTTCAACGTTTCGAACCGATTATAATTATCTTTCTATTTTTTATCTGTCATGTGGAGAAAGCTCTTTTTTTTCACTATCAGAATATCTTGAATATCTACTAAACTGGAAAGGCTTTCAGGGTCCCGTAGGCCTACCGTTACCTTCCTTCCACTGTTTTGTGAAATTGGCTGTTTTATAATGGAGCCACTGTGCCTTTCTCAGTAGCCTATATAACAACAAAAACATATATATAAGAACAAGAACATATATACTGTAGTTTCACCAAAATTCCTTCATGCCATCCATCCATCCATTCTCAGCTTAGTAGGAACATCTGCTCAAATTCTAACCATCAACTCCCATTAGTTAATTACATGTGACAAGTAAAACGACGAATTGTAGTGCTCGAAGTGAAGGACCTCTGGTTTCAAAATATACAGTACAGTACAATTATTCTCATCATTAGACATTGTTGCTACCAAGATTAAAATATTTTCCCATAATTTCAACTGTATGATATAGGCTGTACTTTCATCGTGGGTAAGGTCACACACACACACACACACACACACACACACACACACACACACACACTCATGGTTCATCACAATTAAACGAAAGACTATTATATCTATGTGTGTGTGTTAACTCAAACTGTACCAGGAAGGATTAGTCTATTACAGTAGGCAAACTGTACCTGGTCCAAACCTCATCATGATAAGCTTCCTTCTCTTCCACCTTCACTCCAACAACCCACGCTGCTTTGCTCATGTATGTACCCAACACCTCTTTCCCAAGCAAGGGTCGTGTCGTGGAACGGGATGAAGGTTCTAAATATTCACCAGACTTAAAACTCTTAAACAACTAACTGTATAATATTATAACCTTTTTATTCTTTTTGCTCCTTGTGGTATACCTTTCACTGCTGTTATTATTATTATTATTATTATTATTATTATTATTATTATTATTCTACTCACCCTCCCTATTATTATTGTTTTGCTCTTTTGTTACCTCTTTCTATTCTCTCATACTTTCTCCCCATTTCCTGGTACAACTACAGGTCAAATAATAAATATCCAGGTGTGCTTCGAATAGCTTGAACGAGTATGGTAGTGTTAAACAAGCTCCATCAAATGTGAGGCAGGGTAAGATTCATAATTGGTTCATTGGCATGTCAAATAATTCCAAACTTCAACAAGGTCTGAATGCTTATTATTTCTCGTGATTGTACCTTAAAATTATTATTATCTTTTAATATTATATCATATCTTTTAAAATAGGGTAATAGGAGTGAAGATGCAATGACTACTATAACAACAAGATTGGAACAGGTTATAGAAAAGTAGTGAAATGAAACGTCTTTACTCCTTTATATATATACGAACAGTACTTTACCTCTGGAGATGAAGGAAAAGGAAGTGGGGGAGAATGGAAGGAAGGAAGGGGGGAGGGGGAATGGAAGAGGAAATAGAGGGAGGGAAGGGGTGGGAGGGGAGGGGAGGGGAGGGAGGGAGGGGCGGGGGGAGTTCCAGTCACCCCAGAAAAAGACAAGTCACATCCGGTCCTTGTAACGTGACACTATCTTTCTTTTTCCTCCGCCTCTCTCTCTCTCTCTCTCTCTCTCTCTCTCTCTCTCTCTCTCTCTCTCTCTCTCTCTCTCTCTCTCTTGCCTCCTCAATTTTATGCTGCGTTTTTGTATTCATCCATTACGTAAAGCAGTTATCCATTTACCTGTTTTTCTGAATAAATTTTTCATCTATTTAGGTATCATTCCCCATTTGCTTAACATAATATGCATCTTTATCAAGTTAGCATTATCCCCCATTTGCTCAAACAAGGTGAATATTTTCTTATATTTTCACACTGGTTATAAACTGATCATTTATCCACTTAGCCTATCCGTGTTATGTACCGTACTAGGCGTTGAGAGGAGCACCGATTCGACCCCCAAGGCTACGGTACTGCTGCTGGCTGAGTGAGTGAGTGAGAGAGGTGAGGTGAGTCGAGTGTCTGGTGTTGGTGGTGGTAATGGTGAGGTGAGGTGAGGTGAGGTGAGGTGAGGTGAGTTGAGTTGAGTTGAGGTGAATACAACACGAGGGGGGAGACATTTCAGGTCACATACAACTGGATGATACAAGGGAGAGAGGATGAGCGAGGGAAATGAGAGAGAGGAAGGTTATGGAATGGTGGAGGGGTTGGAATGAGAGGGAGGTTATGGAATGGTGGAGGGTTTGGAATGAGAGGGAGGTTATGGAATGGTGGAGGGGTTGGAATGAGAGGGAGGTTATGGAATGGTGGAGGGGTTGGAATGAGAGGGAGGTTATGGTTGAGTGGGAGAAAGGAAATGCTTGTTGCTTGAGGGAGTGTGGGTGGACCGAGAAGGGAAGGGAGGAAAGATGTGGAACTGTGGACAAGGGAAGAAAAGGGAGGGGGAGAAGGTGGGGGAAGGGGAGAAGGTGGGGGAAGGGGAGAAGGTGGGGGAGGGGGAGAAGGTGGGGGAGGGGGAGAAGGTGGGGGACGGGGAATGATGGGAAGAAGTGAGTCTGGGAGATATCGAGTGGAAAGAGAAGGAAGGAAACACAGGTGGTTACCAAATTGTGGGAGTGGACTGAAGGAGAGACTGTATTCCCTTTGTATGTATTGTTTCGCAAGTGGTGGGTAGATCAGGAATATGGAGATAAGAAAAGGTGTGTGTATGTGTATATATTGATGTGTGTGTGTGTGTATAATAAACTTCCTCTTTTTTTATCTGATTAACCCCAATTCAGCTGCGTATATTCTACAACTTAGCACTTAGTGGAGTTGGCCTTCAGCAGGAGTGAGCCAACAGAGAGTGGGACACACCAGGCCTATCACAACAACCCCAGGCAAGGTCACAGCACAGTCCACGGTGAAGGGGCTACCAGGGAAGGACACCTTTTACCTTGTTATATAGAAAGTTGGGTAATTACCACGTTACTATTAAGTGGTAGGACACTACTAGCAGATGGTCACACTGCTCTTCTATAGCTAAGTAAACTCGACTGAATAGACAACACAAGAGAGAATTTTAAGATCAATTATAACCAACCTATTGGGATGAGATTGTGCTTAATAATGTAAACACCATCTGGTCAAATAATGTGACTGTGAGTGGGACTTGGCAGAGTGGCTGGAATGGGGGATATAACCAAACGGTATTGTAAGAACTGGAACAGAAAACTTCCCCGTACCCTGAGAAATTGGCAGCAACCCAACTGTACGATTTACCCAGACAGACAGACAGTGAAGAGGGAGGTGGTGCCGCTACCCACTAATGACCCCTTCCCCAGCCCTCGCACCCACTAATGAAGGGTAATTAGACAACACCGTATAAGGTAATAATGGACCATATACATCTTTTCTTCCCTTCCCTCCCTGGGCCTTTTATTGTCCTTCATTAAGAACTTTATTTTGACGCATGCACATCTGTATATACGTACACTCTATGAACACAAGCATATATTGTATAATTCACTTATGAATGCAACTTCCATCACAGAAAACACAAACAAAGACAACACAGGAAAGTAATCCAACCCCATCAAAGGTGTCTTATAGCTTCACCTGTGATACCAATCCAGGTGCGTCACCAGACACTGACAACCTCGTTTGACACTCGGGTCTGTGTAGGTGGACAAGATATATGACTGAAGCATCACCATCACCAACAACAGCAACAACAACTACGTCAATTGTAACAGCAGAGACAACAGCGGTGAAAAAAGAAGGAAATCACTCGCATAGCTATTCATACAAACACAAAAATTTCAACAACGTAACTAAAAAACAACAATGTAAACATAAAAATAACATCTAAGAAGGAATCGAACATAAAAAATCAGAAAAAAAAAAAAAAAAAATCTATATAGAGAGTTTACACACCAGCCATGAATAATAAAAACACAATGAATGCTTTACTTGTCATTTACCTTGACACTGATCATGACCTGGACTATCGCACCTGTCACACCAACAACATACCTGCAAGAAAGAGGAACAAGTTTAGTATCAGATCAAAACAAATAAAACTTCTGCTTCTAAAATATGATACAATAAAAACACAATATTATACAGTACCAACTTAAAATAATAGATCAATATTATAACAACATATACAATACATATAACAATGATGCCACAATATTACTAATAAATATCTGTTTCGTGATATAGTTAGGAAGATTCAGTAGCTCGCTCTTCTCTCTCTCTCTCTCTCTCTCTCTCTCTCTCTCTCTCTCTCTCTCTCTCTCTCTCTCTCTCTCTCTCTCTCACACACACACACACACACACACACACAGTAACATCTCAGCACGGCCACGCCTCACAATGCCAGGGTAAAAATTGTTGGT
>JAWZYT010004703.1:20000-58183 GCA_034508575.1 Petrolisthes manimaculis
CAACAAAGATCACTCCAACTATTACAACCACAAGATAACCAAGACCACTCAAGTTAAAATTGCCACAACACAACATAGCCTAACCGAGACAACTCGAGTTAAAACCATCACAATACAACAAAGATCAGTCCAATTATAACCATCTCTTCTCTCCAGCTGAGCCCCAAAGAGAGACCCATCTATGATCACAACACACAAACTATAACCAGGACCACGACGAGGTTGGTTAATGGGGAGGTAAACATGTCCCCATCCTCCACTACCACCACTACAAATAAACAACTACCACCCACTACCACAACAACACCAAAACTAGCCTACATCACTACCACTCCACAACCATCACCAATACCACCACTACACCACGCCCCCATCCTGCACCATCACACCACGACCACCACCACCACCATAACCAAAAACCCGTCCACCTACACACACTTTGGTCCACTAGGCTGTCTGTCCTCCATCACGTGCAGCTCCAAAGACAACACAGGAATGCCACACAAAGACTTTCGTTGTTAATCTGTGCCGAAAATGTATCAACGAATCCTTCTGAGTGATACGAACTTAAGTACTGTACACTTTTTGCGTACAATCCAGTGTGTGTAAGATGAAGAACAAGTACCTAGTTATGTTAATTTTGTATGTAATTTTTGTTTCGATGTAAAAAATGCAATAAAAATAGATCCCAAAGTCTTTGTCTATTTCTGGCACAGTTTGGATAAATCACTGGCCCTCCTTCAAATCAATCAAAAATAAAATGCTAGCTCCCTTTGAAATAAAATTGGAGTAGGTACGGTATATATAGTGCAGAGGCAAGACGGGGAGGATGTGCGACCCCAACGTCCCCTGGTTAATTGTGTTTCCATGACGGGAAGTTGTCGACGCCAGGTACCGACGTCACCACCAACACCGACGCTTCCCACTACAACACTTGGTATTAGTAAAACAAAGGAGTGCAACAATGACAATCTCACCTCAAGATTATACGCGTGTGTTTCCATTTATGATAACGCTTTACTTTGTTTCGATATTATGAGTTTAGCTTCGTGAGTTTGTTCTCAGTTTAATAATAACACTACTTGGCTACACATCGTATACCATCACAACGACCACCAAAACTTAAATAACAACGACCATCTAAACTACCACTATCACGACCATTAAAATACCATCACAACTACCACTATCACGACCATTATCATACCATCACAACTACCACTATCACGACCATTACCATAGCCATCACAACGACCACCTAAAATACCATAACCACCATTAACTACCACCATCACAACGACCACCCACACTACACCACCAAGATACCAGACCAGAGAGACAAAAAGAGACACACACACAGCTGACCTCTTGACAACATTCCTACCATGCCCTGTACAAACCAACCCCCTGACAGACAGACAGACAGATTCAGAGTAGCCTATATGTTATATTTTCCTCTTTCAGGACTGTTTTTTTGTGTGTGTGAGAGAGGAAAGAGAGAGAGAGAGAGAGAGAGAGAGAGAGAGAGAGAGAGAGAGAGAGAGAGAGAGGAGAGAGATGAGAGAGAGAGAGAATGCTTTGTGTGTGTTATGGTGTGTATTTTACTCCATTTGAATATGACGTGGTGTAATGGTCAGTATAATATGATCATTATAACAATTACCTTCACCACACCTGCATGCTCTCACACCCACTTCCCTTCCCTTCCTATCCCACATCTGTCCTTCCGCCAACACTTTATTCCAACAAAATCTATCCACCTACTCTTCCAATCCTGTCCTACTCCCCTTCCTACTTCTCCAGTCCAACCACAACCCAGCCTAACCCATCCTTTTCTCAAGTAAGAGTTCAAAATACAGTACCGGTACACTATTATATCCTTCCTTTCTGTCCTATGCCTCTTCCTATTCTACACCTTTCATCCTACACCTCCTCTTCCACAATTTTCATCCTACTACTCCTCCTCATCCACACCTTTCATCAAACATCTCCTCTTCCACACCTTACATCCTTCACCTCCTCCTCATCCACACCAGTCCTACACCTACTCCCTCCTCCTCCTCCTCCACACCTTTCATTCTACACTTCTTCCACCACACCTTTCATCCAAGCAACCCCTTACCCTCCCCTCACCATCAGTCTCAATCTAGTCTAGTCTCTCCACACCTGCTGTCCTCGGGCCCTTCCCTCACACATAAACATTTCTTCCACTTCCACCAGAAATAATAAATCGTGGTCGAGAGAGAAGCAGCCAAAGTTCTACTCACTTCAGCACGTGCATAGTGACGGTAAAAAAGTTCTGTAACGTAAGGAAAATAAAGGTTCTGTAATGTAAGAAAAAAAAAGGTTCTGTAATGTAAGAAAAAAAAAGGTTCTGTATTGTAAGGGAAAAAAAAGGTTCTGTAACGTAAGGAAAAAAAAGGTTCTGTAACGTAAGGGAAAATAAAGGTTCTGTAATGTAAGGGAAAAAAGGTTCTGTAATGTAAGGAAAAAAAAAAGGTTCTGTAACGTAAGGAAAAAAAAAAGGTTCTGTAACGTAAGGAAAAAAAGTTCTGTAATATAAGGGAAAAAAAGGTTTTGTAACGTAAGGAAAAAAAAGTTCTGTAACGTAAGGAAAAAAAAAAGTTCTGTAACGTAAGGAAAAAAAAAAGGTTCTGTAACGTAAGGAAAAAAAAAAGTTCTGTAACGTAAGGAAAAAAAAGGTTCTGTAACGTAAGGAAAAAAAAAAGGTTCTGTAACGTAAGGAAAAAAAAAAGTTCTGTAACGTAAGGAAAAAAAAGGTTCTGTAATGTAAGGGGGGAAAAATAAACTACTTACTGTAATCTGGTGTGGATTTGAGTCCAAGATAGATAGATAGATATGTTTGGTATATTTCATTATTTGAGGGCTAAAGTGCTGAATATTACTTCCTTACTCACTCACACAGAAGCACACACACACACTCACTCACTCACTCACTCACTCACTCACTCACACACACACTCACACTCACTCACTCACACACACTCTCACTCACTCTCTCTCTTATTACTATGACACTGGACATGGCTACCCCACCGCCATAACCATAATTATTACTCCCACACCACCTCCATTAGGCTACCACATCCACCACCACCACTACCACCACTAAATTCATCTCTCCCCAACCCCCACACACACACCTAATGCCATAATCACCACCATCACCATCACCACCGTCACCTTCACCTTCAATACCATAATCACCACCACCACCACAGTCATCACCCTTGCCATAATCTCCACCCCCACTAGGCTACCTACATGCTACATCTACCCTCCCCCCCCCCCACATACATCCCCTCATCCACCTCCCCTCCCCTCCCCCCCAGCCAGAGGAACCGGTGAGGGATGCAGCGTAGAGGTCGTCGTAAAAACACTATGGGACAACGGAAGTACACCCTATGCACACCAGCGTATGTGTGTGTTGTGGCTGCACCGCACGACAACACACACACGCACGCAGAGAGAGAGAGAGAGAGAGAGAGAGAGAGAGAGAGAGAGAGAGAGAGAGAGAGAGAGAGAGAGAGGGAGAGCAAATCTAATGTATACTCAAAACTTAAACAATGCAAATTTTTGGTCTAACGATAGTACAGTTGTAACATATATATTTCGACTCGGCTGTCATACATATACAGTATATATTTTTTTTTCCACCTCGCCTTACGTAAGAAGAGAACGTGTCAAGTGTGATGCGTATATCTTTCCATCTCTCCCTCCTCTATCTCCATCCATCTCCACCTCCACCTCCATCGATCACACCCACTCCTCTGCCCTACTGACTATGGTCCTATTCTCAACCCACCATGTTTACCCTTTGCTGCTGCATGGCGGTTATGTAAAATGTATGTATGTAACGCAAGTGTTGTTACGTATTATACTGTATAGCCTATGTTGTTGTGAGAGGACAGGGAGGAGTGGTGTGCATGGTTGGAGAAGTGTGAGAGTAGAGGAAGAGAAGAAAATGAGAGAGAATTGGAGAAAGTGAGAGATAAAAGGAGAGGATATGAGAATATGAGAGGACAAGGAAAAGGGGTGTGCTTGGTCGGGAAAGTGTGAGAATAGAGGAAAAGAGAAATGGAGAGAGAAGAGGTTAGGCTAAAGGAGTGAGGATAAAAGAAGAAAATGAGAGAGGAGAGAGGATAAGGAGAGAGAACAAGGAAAAGGTGTGTGCGTTTGAGGAAGTGTGTGAATAGAGGAAAGGAAAAAAGGAAAGAGGACAAGGATAAAAGGAGTGAGGAACGGAGTAAGGGAGAGAGAAGGGGGAGTGTGAGAATAGAGGAGAAAGGGAGAAAGTGGTGGTGTGAAAGGAGAGTTAATAGAAGTACTGCAAAGTGTGGATAAAAACGAATATGATGGGGTGGTGGAGTTTTTGTGGAAAGGAGAGTTAATAGGAGTACTGCAAAGTGTGGATGAAAAAGGAGATGATGGTGTGGTGGAGTTTTTGTGGAAAAGGAGAGTAGATAAGAGTGCTGCAAAGTGTGGATGAAGGAGGAGGTCATACTACAGCAGGAGGGTGTGTATATCGGTATTATAAGGGCAGTATACGAGTGGGGAAAGGGGCAATGGTAAGGGCAAGGGTGTATTATAATTTGGTGGTTGGTTGGTTGGTGGGGACAGGATTTGTATGGTAGGTACTCGGGGTATGTTGTAAGGGCAGCGAGTGAAAGGGGATACAGAAGGGCAGGCAATTAGGCTGAGGGTGAGAGAGGCATTGAGGTACTCGCTTCACGTCTGATTAACATTCAAGGATGATGAGAGCAGGGTAAAAGGAAGCAACACAGAGAGAGAGAGAGAGAGAGAGAGAGAGAGAGAAGAGAGGAGAGGAGAGAGAGAGAGAGCGAGAGAGAGAGAGAGAGAGAGAAGAGAGGAGAGGGAGAGAGAGAGAGAGAGAGAGAGAGGGGGGGGGGGGGGGGAGATGGAGCAGGAGGGAGAGAAAAGAAGGTGTAGGACATATAGCCTACTTGTGTACGTTTGTGTTTTTATGTTTGTGCGTGTGTCCGTTGTACATAGGCTACGTGTGTACATGTGCGTGTTTTTAAAGCTAACAGCAACCACATACACTGGGGAGAGAGGCGGAAGTACAGAGAGCAGAGCAGTCCATTATACCTCACATACACACACGTCAACAAAAAGGTGAGAATGGAAGGAAAATCTCTCACTAATAAACGGTAACAGTGAGTTTTAATGGCGAGGCCCGGAAAGACAGGAATGGAGAGAGTTACAAGGACAAGTAGCACCTCAAAAGGTCTTACGACCCATACCAAGGAGGTACCGTAGGTGTAGTAGTAGTTGCTAACTAATAGTGAGAGATAAAGTATAGTAAAGAGAAGGCTCTCCCACCCACCTCTCCCACCCGCATTGCGGGTATGGAAATGGAATGTACCTAACCTGGGGGAAAAAAGGCCGGACTAGGAAATTTGTGTATAGGAAAGGAGGAAACAATCCTATAACTCTACCAGGCTTGGCAGAACTTTGTCTAACTGTTTCTTGAACTGTTCTATCGATGAACTATCAACTACCTCTGCTGGTAGCTGATTCCAGACATTGCAGATTTTATATGTGAAGAAATTACCTAACGTATTATGGCGGAAGCGTTTCAAGTCTAGTTTCCATCCATGGTTTCTAGTTGCATTAGTGTTTAAGCTAAACAGGCACTGATAATCAATGTTTCATATCCACGAAGGATTTGAATACTTCAATTAGTTGACCTCTCAAGCGTCTGGTCTCTAATTGAGACGAGACCTAGTGCCTGCAGCCTTCTCTGGTAGCCCATGTGAGAGAGAGAGAGAGAGAGAGAGAGAGAGAGAGAGAGAGAAGAGGAGAGAGGAGAGAGAGAGAGAGAGGTGGTGGCTGGGGGGATGACGAAATATTGAAGAAAAACGGAAGAATGAGCAGAGACAGAGATAATTGAAAACTGTGAAGGAGTTAGTACAAAAAAGTGGAGATATAAGGCTAGAGGTGGAAGGAAGGGAGGAAGCAAGGTAATCAAGAAGTGGTAGAAAAAAGTCTCCATTGTAGAGAAGTGAAGCTTGCATCACCTAATCATGACGAGACCGAGAAAGGAGGAAATAAAACATGTGAGTCGCCCTAATAACGTATACACCTCGTTGATACATTATTTCTGACCAGAGTGTGAGCAGCAGAAAGCTTCGAATGGCCTGGTATTGCTCATTTCCCCACTCAGTGCACATAATATAGAGGCTGAGTTCGAATGCAAGGTATCCTATGTGTGGTGCCTGCCGTTTGTCTCTGGTCAGGGATTACGTATCACGAGTGTACAATGAAGTCCCCGAGAGGAGTCCATGTCGTCTCTTCTGCATGATGGTGATTTCTTAAGATTTGTATCGTCGGAAACAGAAATAAAACATGAACATGGCTTTACGACGAGTCCATTGATTTTAGGTTTAATAGACGGATGGAAGAGGTAATTGTATCTATTAATGCGTCTCCTTCACGACTCTATCATTATCAGAGTTGACCATCCATTAGACAGGAACGTAGATGGGACTTCAGGCTAGGCTATATTTACACTATATGATTCTTTTCTTTGCATATATAGGCTAGTTTGGAGGCATCGGAAGACTTCAGTGTATGCTATGGTAACCTAAAGTATAGATTGCCCCCTTCATTAAAGGCTTAATTTACCGGAAAGGAAGTTTCACTAACCTTCACGTCCCTTGGAGCAAAAGATAAAGAATGGAAAGGGTCACGAGGAGGAACGTATAAGGGGTGGGAGGCTACTGGTGCCTAGGCCTAGACGTGAGGGAAGACGGAACACAAGGGAAAGAAAGAAATCCAATGTGGAGAGAGAGAGAGAGAGAGAGAGAGAGAGAGAGAGAGAGAGTGTGTGTACAAGAGATAAATAGTGTGTGTGTACTATATTGAGAGAGAGTGTGTGTGTGTATAAGAGATAGATAGTGTGTGTGTGTATGTTGTTGAGAGAGAGAGAGAGAGAGAAACAGTAGTGGGAGTGGTCCATCGGTGTGTGACACAATGGGTGAAAATACACACCATTACCCTGGCCTATCAACCATACCACCCACACACACACACACACGATACAGATACGGAAGTGACAAGTACAGTCGAGGACATAACTTGTTTTCTCTCTTTCCTCCTGCCCTGCCCTTCAATTAACCTATATACCTACAGCAAAAATATGACACACGAGTTGTAATGATATCAGTTACAGACGGGCAGAAGGAAAACCAGTGGTATTTTTCTATATTGTTAAAAAATAAATGATTACTCAGTTGTACGTGGTGATGGTGGTAGTTAGTGGTGAAGGTGGTAGTGGTGGTGGTAGTTAGTGGTGGCAGTGATGGTGGTGGTGATGGTGAGGTGGTAGTGGTAGTTAGTGGTGTTGGTGGTGACAGTAATGGTGGTGGTAGTGGTGGTGGGTCGACAGGAGGTCATAATAGCAGCAGCAGCAGCAGGAGAGGTCGAATGAAGACAGACAGACATTTGTTCACTATGAATTAGACAGTGCAAAAACATGTCATCCATTAGTGGCCCATCAACAGAGACAAGAGGGCCACTGTGGACCATCAAGGTGGTTGTGGCTGGGTTGGGTGTTCTGGCCCCCTCCTTCACTCCCTTCCTCTCCACTCCACTCTCTCCCTCTCCTTCCCTCCCTTCCTCTCCACTCCACTATCTCCCCTCTCCTTCCCTCCCTTCCTCTCCTACGCTTCTGCACACTCCACTTTCTCAACCCCTTCCCTTCCTCTCCACTCCACTCTCTCCCCTCTCCTTCCCTGCCTTCCTCTCCTACGCTTCTACACACTCCACTTTCTCAACCCTTCCCTTCCTCTCCATTCTCCTTCCTTCCTTCTCTTCTTCTCCACTCTGTCCCCTCTCCTTCATTTCCTTCCCTTCCATTCCTCTCCACTCTCATACGCATCTGCACACTCTCCTTTCTCACCTCCTACCCCTTCTCAACACACAAACTCCTTCCTTTCCACACTCTGCCCTCCATCCATCGTGCTCTATGTATCCTGCCTGTCCTTCCCCTCCTTCCTCCCTCCACCTTTGTGTTGTTCCTTATCTTGCTCTCCTTATCTTGCCTCCCGCCCTTTCCGTTCTGTGTTGTGTGTGTTCTAGACAGGCATCCGGCTCACAGTCTATTTTATTCTTATTTATTATCTATTTATCTATATATTGACCCTGGTGAAAATATACCGGCTCATTTAAAGACAAAATATACCGTACCAAAAATGTACACAACCAGATTCTAATAAACAACATGTAAACAAGCACAGGGATGTACAAGAAACGTACAAAACGCAGGATGGATAAACACACACACAAACTAAAGTAGCCCTCTCTTCTGACAGTGACGGAGGTGTAACAATCTCGTCTGCCCCCCCTCCCCACCTTCCCTGAGCCCGGGTGTCCCTCCTTTCCCCCCCCCCCCACCACAACAATCCAACCCCTACAGGAGCATCGGTGTCCTGTCCTAAACCCACATGAACCTCCCCCCCCCCCCAGCAGGCTATATACAGTAGGTAGGCTGCAGAGACAAGAAGACACGGGGTACGCAGAAGGGAACAAGATGGTTAAAGATTATTTCATATCAGGGGTCAGAATATCTTGTGTATAAGTAAGAGATAGATAGTGGTATGTGTGTATGTTGTTGAGAGTAATATATATATATATATATATATATATATATATATATATATATATATATATATATATATATATATATATATATATATATATATATATAGATAGATAGATAGAGAGAGAGAGAGAAGAGGGGGTGGGCATGTGTGTGTGTAAGCGGAGACGACAACAGGAACCTAAATTTTGCCAAGTTAACCACATTTGATGCGACTACTTATACTGTGTGTGGGAGCCAGTGTTCAGTGCCCTCACCTCTGTCATCAGGCCTTATTATCAGACATTGCCATCCCATTCTCTCCTCAGTGACTCTGCCTCTATATAGACCGGTTTTATTCACTTTAACCTCTCTCTCTCTCTCTCACACACACACACACACATACCGTATCGTGTACCCCACAAAAGTCGTGTGAGTTTTGTGTCTATGCAACGCCGCTTACACAACTATAAAAAAAAAACAGCTACAAACTGCAAATATCAAGAAAATGCACAATTCACTGTACGCACATCTTACAGGCCTCTCTCTCTCTCTCTCTCTCTCTTTCACATCAGAACTCAGAAACAAAACACCCCATCCCCTCTTTCTTTCATAATCGCTGCACCGAGGAATGTGAAGGGACAACAGGAAGGACACAGGGGAGGAAAATTATTATGGGGTACAATGAGGGAGTCGGTTTTATGTCATACTTCCAGGGAATCAGCAGTAGCCTATAACTCGCCAATAAAACCCTATCCCCTTTCAAGGAAGTGTAAAAAGACGAGAAAGGAAGAGAAGAATGAGGAAGGGGGAGAAGAATGAGGAAAGGGGAGCTGTAAGTTTTGTGAATGGAGGGATATAGGCTACAGAGTGGAAATAAAAAGTTACAGGTACAGCCATGGCTGATAGTGCTTGACCAGGGTCCAAGGAGTGTTGGTGAGCAACTGAACAGAGTTAGAACAAGTGAATTTTCCAAACCATTCTCAACGTTGAGAGAGGTTTAGAAGACTCACTTTTTCGATCTCTGTTCAGTTACTCTCCAACACTCCTTGGACCCTGGTCAAGCACTATCAGCCATGGCTATACTACAAGTGAACTGTAGCCAAGAGAAATGGGGAACGAGACTGTGGAGGGTTATTAGACTTGGTTAGGAGATAGATGATGGTGTGCTGTTAAGTGGATGTTGTGACGATGGGACGAGTTACAAGGCAGATGAGATGAAGAGGATGGCAGGTAAAGGATAGAGGGAATAGGCAAAACGGTGATAGAGACAGAGAGGGAGAGAGAGAGGGAGAGAGATAGGGAGGAGAGAAGGTTTAGGATAGAGAGGGAAGGATGGGGAAGAGTAGGAAAAATGATGATGGTAGGTAAAGAATAGAGGGAAGAAGCAGGATGATGATGATGATGATAGAGACTGAGGGAGGAGAGATAAGGGGGAGAAGGAATGATAGCCTACAGGGGGAGAAATTGAGAAAGAGAGGGAAGGAGGGAAGAAAGGTGATTTGATAATACAGAACAGAATAGAAAGAATGGATAATAGAAAGGGAGAGATTGGGAAAGATAGAGGGAGGGAGGGAGGTGAGGATACAGAATAAGAGAGAGAATGGATGATAGAAAGGGAGAGATTGGGAAAGATGGAGGGAGGGAGGTGAGGTGAGGATACAAAAGAGGAGAGAGAGAATGGATGATAGAAAGGGAGAGATTGGGAAAGATGGAGGGAGGGAGGGAGGTGAGGATACAGAATAAGAGAGAGAATGGATGATAGAAAGGGAGAGATTGGGAAAGATGGGTGAGGTGAGGATACAGAAGAGGAGGAGAGAGAGAATGGATGATAGAAAGGGAGAGATTGGGAAAGATGAAGGAGGGAGGGAGGTGAGGTGATGATACAGAATAGAATAGAAAGGGAGAGATTGGGAAAGATGGAGGGAGGGAGGGAGGATATAGAATAGGAGAGAGAGAATGGATGACAGAAAGTGAGAGAGGGAGAGGAGGTAATTCAAGACGTGTTACCTCATAGCGATAACACAACGGTGGGGACGAAGGAATGCAAACTCTGACTGACGAAGGTTAAAGAGGGTTACTGATTCCTCCAAACTATGCTATGAAACAACTGACCCTACTCGTATAGCCTAAAGGGGTACAAGTCTTGTTTCCTGGTATATATACAGACAGTAGTCTGGAGGAATCAGTTGCCTTCAGTACCGTATGACCTCATTGAACGACTCCTTAACTTCACTATAAACAATATTGAATAATATACTGGTACTAACTTTAACTTCACTATAAACAGCATTGAATAATATACTGGTACTAACTTTAACTTCACTATAAACAACATTGAATAATATACTGGTACTAACTTTAACTTCACTAAAAACAACATTGAATAATATACTAACTTTAACTTCACTATAAACAGCATTGAATAATATACTGGTACTAACTTTAACTTCACTAAAAACAACATTGAATAATATACTAACTTTAACTTCACTATAAACAACATTGAATTATATACTAACTTTAACTTCACTATAAACAACATTGAATAATATACTAACTTTAACTTCACTATAAACAGCATTGAATAATATACTGGTACTAACTTTAACTTCACTAAAAACAACATTGAATAATATACTAACTTTAACTTCACTATAAACAACATTGAATAATATACTGGTACTAACTTTAACTTCACTAAAAACAACATTGAATAATATACTGGTACTAACTTTAACTTCACTATAAACAGCATTGAATAATATACTGGTACTAACTTTAACTTCACTATAAACAACATTGAATAATATACTGGTACTAACTTTAACTTCACTATAAACAACATTGAATAATATACTGGTACTAACTTTAACTTCACTATAAACAACATTGAATAATATACTGGTACTAACTTTAACTTCACTATAAACAACATTGAATAATATACTGGTACTAACTTTAACTTCACTATAAACAACATTGAATAATATACTGGTACTAACTTTAACTTCACTATAAACAACATTGAATAATATACTGGTACTAACTTTAACTTCACTATAAACAACATTGAATAATATACTGGTACTAACTTTAACTTCACTATAAACAACATTGAATAATATACTGGTACTAACTTTAACTTCACTATAAACAACATTGAATAATATACTGGTACTAACTTTAACTTCACTATAAACAACATTGAATAATATACTGGTACTAACTTTAACTTCACTGAAAACAGCATCGTATTTACTATCACTCAACAACAACAGGCTCGGGGTTTGTTCCCAAATAGCCTGGCCTAACCACGAACCAGTGAATCTAAAACAAATTACTTAAACATACGCCTAATGCTGCATTGGATTGATTAAATTGATTGTTGGTAGTCCTAAATGCAACATGAATAAAAACATCAATAACAGCAAACAACAACAGCAACAACCAACAAAAAAAAATATATATAAATAAAATAAATACAGGAAAAAAACAACAGCAACAACCAAACAAAAAATATATATATAAATAAAATAAATACAGGAAAAAAAAAAAAAAAATCGGTAGACCATAATTACATAGCCTACACTAAGAGACAACACCAAAATGTACAGATTTTTGTCTTAATTATCAACCACTCAAAAAATTTCCCCGGCGACTAGCTACACGAAATTCCACTAATCATCATCAGACAAGTTGATTACATACGGCACAGACTGAACGAATCACTGTGGGAAAACTTAAAAACTACATGTGGTGGAAGAAAACAATGATTAAAGAATATGGACCGAACAACAGCCTTTATAATGTGTGTGAGAGAGAGAGAGAGAGAGAGAGAGAGAGAGAGAGAGAGAGAGAGAGAGAGAGAGAGAGAGAGAGTAGCCAGACAAACACGTTGAGAATAGGTAGACAATGAGAGAGAGAGAGAGAGAGAGAGAGAGAGAGAGAGAGAGAGAGAGAGAGAGAGAGAGAGAGAGAGAGAGAGAGACCTACCATACCATATAAGGTTTTCAAGCACTCACTTCCTTCCTACAATCTCATCTAGAAGTTCGGTCATTAGAAAGCTGCAGAGGAACGACCCAGAAAGTACTCACACAAAAAGGAGAGAGAGAGAGAGAGAGAGAGAGAGAGAGAGAGAGAGAGAGAGAGTGGGGAGGTGGAATCCGAACACTGAGAAAATAGGTTAAAAAAGAGATAAATATGGGGGGGAGGGAGAGTTCAAACAAGAGAGAGAGAGAGAGAGAGAGAGAGAGAGAGAGAGAGAGAGAGAGAGAGAGAGAGAGAGAGAGAGAGAGATCTAATCAGACATTCTAATAATTTATATAACCCGACGCAATGCAAACCCAATGCAACCACCGACAATTACCAGATGGCAAGTTCAATAATCTGCAACAACAAGAACATCCTGCATGAAAAAAAAGTTGCAACCCGACCCTGCAATGCATTTCTGACAGCGGGGTCGTTGGCTCAATGCTGATCGTAAGTCATTGAGAGGCGGGTGTTCAAAGAGGGACGTGTGTGTGTGTGTGTGTGTGTGTGTGTGTGTGTGTGTGTGTGTGTGTGTGTGTGTGTGTGTGTGTGTGTGTGTGTGTGTGTGTGTGTGTGTGTGTGCCAGAATGCTTACAGTTTTGTATACATAGCCTAATATTCAATAATATTTCTAAGTCTGGTTGTGTTGTGTTGGGTAGACTTTTATAGGCATACTTGTTTTAATTATTATTGTTATTACTACTTTTACACATGGTTCTATATGTATTATTAGTCTATCTCTTTATCTTGGGAATCTCTGATACATGCACATTTGTTTCATAACCCATCGTTCCCCCACAAGAACTAGCCTATTTATCATACGTTACATTCTCCCCATACAATTTATAACTTTACACTGCAGCACACACACAAACATAGCCACTCTTATCTACCCTCTGCTCCTCTATCTCTTCCCAACAAACCACACGCCCCACTCACTCTCCACTCCGGGGGGTGTATGGAGAGCTGTCTGGGGTAGCCTAGCCTAGCCTAGTTACTTTCCACTTGCTCCCCTCCCCACCCAAACACATCAGCCGCTGATCCCTAGTGAATTGATGTAGAGGAAAATAGAAGGAGTACCATGTAGAGTATGAACATTTTTTTTTTATCTTTCCAGTCCATTACAGATGAGTCAAACATATGATTTAACTATTGAGAACTGCAAGATGTAGCCTAAACTGAGAAAGAATAAAGCACGTTAAACTTCATTACCATTAGGTTATTACATTTATGTTCCCCGATTGTGAGAGTGACGGCTGAAGACTTGAATTTCTCTAACAGACGAGTTTTTTTGTTGGTATTAGCCTAACTGGACTAATATTTATTATCAGTATAAAGAGCACAGTTGTCCACACAGCCTAGACTATTTTAAACATATACTTATACGACCTGTGAGCTTCCCCTTCAACCTTTCGAGTAACCTGTTATGCTATTCACACACCAGTCCCCAATGATGCCCCCCATCCCGCCCCCTTCCTCAGCAGCCTCTCTCTCTGCACCAGCCGAACTAGTGCCGTAGGCTAGTCACATAAAGAAGCACACACTTCTTATGCACTGTCATTCAATTCAGTTTATTTTCCCCATAAATTTAAATGATCGCCAGAACCAAGAGAAACCGAAAGACAGAATGAACGAAAATAATGACTAAGGTCGGCGACTGTTGATACTCTCTCGTCTAGACCAGCAGTGACATTACATAGCCTAACCTAATTA
This sequence comes from Petrolisthes manimaculis, assembly GCA_034508575.1. Classification (NCBI taxonomy): domain Eukaryota; kingdom Metazoa; phylum Arthropoda; class Malacostraca; order Decapoda; family Porcellanidae; genus Petrolisthes; species Petrolisthes manimaculis. The sequence goes on from JAWZYT010004703.1 coordinate 34,369, forward strand.
GCCTTCACAAGATAATGATAAGCTTCCTTTCTACACTCTCCTCGTAAATCAAACCAACGACTGTCATTTTGTAGAGTGCGTGTGTAGGCTACAGCTGAAATAAACGGGGCAAGAACACAATGGATAGACTGACTGATTTCCCTTCACCAACATCGGTCAGACAATCCAATCTTAACGGAGGTTGTTGATGTTTGTTTAAACTGTCCAACATTACCTCAGGTCTATCTATTGCAAAAAGTATGAAGGTGTGGCATGCTTAAGTCGATACACTTTCAGAAGACGTTTCTTGGAGTCTAGACAATACTGCAAAAGTCCACAAAACTATTATAAAAAGGAGGTACTCTACTGTAAAAGTCAATAAGGAAATCTCCCTCGAACAAAACTCAAGGCGGACCCTTCAACCTTGTCAGACACTTGCCATGACGTTATCTCCCACCAGACATGAGTGACAGGCCGTATCATCAAGTGGAACTGCTTACACATAATCTATCCCTCGCATGACGTCCACACCACCAGGAGGTTGGGTGAGGCTGAACTGATACAATCAACACTTTGGCCTCAACAACCTCGGCCACCTAGGCTACTTTTTTGTGTTAAGATTTATAGGCCATGTTCAGTTTTATTAACCATGAGAGCCTGTCTAGACCTACAACTTAGCTAGATAAGGTTAACATATATTAGACTGCATTCCATTCATTAAGGCGAATCAAAATGTGCGTAATCATTCAGGTAAGGGTATATAAATTTATAAGCCTTGCGCAAATCCCATGCGAAGGAAACCTAACACGATACTATAAGCCAGGCGTGAGCTCCAAACTGATGCCATGACCCACCACCACCTCATCCATTCTTGTCATAGAGCCACACCCCCGCATGTTACTCAAGTATACACTGTGATCCTGTTTATATAAATACAGTGCGGTATGATGAAGGATGGTTCCCTGTAAAGACTGTGGCCATGATAAGATGTATTTGCGTGTGCCTGCATTTGTTTCCACTCCATTAAATCACTCGCATGACGTAGGCTGGGCTAGGCTAAGCACTCAACCCACAGTCCCACACCATGTACTGTAGCATATAATTATGACACACTCGCATAAAGAAAACTATTAAATATGTCATATTCATTCGATATTGTCCATCACTATCCTTTCAAAGCACACTTTACCAAGAGCGAAGGTTACATTCCTTGAAGTTTTCCTAGTGGGTATATACAAGAATCCTTTACAGTTTTCGGACAATTGGTTTTGTATAGTTAGTCCTACTCGACTGTCCAGGATGACAACCAAAGTGGACGGCTGCACGAGATTCACTAACATCTTGCACATTGACAATATAATATAATGTTTCTTATGGAAGCTCTCTCTCTCTCTCTCTCTCTCTCTCTCTCTCTCTCTCTCTCTCTCTCAAACATCCTATTCTACCACGGCATTCTGACACATGTGAAGCAAATACGAGTCACTCAAGGACTGAAATACAAAAACACAGACTGTTATGACCCACATGGGAGTCGACCGTGAGTAAGAGTCATTAATTTTCCTAGGCGGTTTTGCGACCCACAATAGCGTCGGATAAATTGGTGTAAGGACCTTCGTGTAGCAACGTGTATGTACACTTTTAACTACACTTTATACCAGTCATGGAATAAGATGATAGTGACGATGGCTAAGTAAAGGGGAGGAAAGAAGGGAAGGCTAGGCTACCAAGGTGTGAAGATTTGTGTGTCGTAATCGAGGCTGATATTACAGTTGGCCAAGTACCAGCATATCGTTAGTTCAACTGTTCTTCATGTACGGTAACCTATATTCTGATAAAAGTCACAGATAAAAAATCTTATAGGCCTACTATGACGAAGGGAAATGTGGAGTGTTTGTCAGTGATGTAAATACACACACACACAGGCTCCACCCATCCTGATAGGCAAGGCATAATAAGCGGTATAGCCTAATGAAGAGTAGTGGAGTAAGCCTAATGAATCAACATATTCTAGGTGACTGCATACCCCATTGGTGGATGTCTTTTTGGTGGTACGAGGTTCAAAATATCCCACTTGAAATGAAAGCCTGGCAATAGGCTAACTCAAAAACGATCCAATTGTCGATATAGTATTTCATCTGTACACACACAACAACCAACCGAGATTCAATTCAACACAATAACAGTTATGAAAAGTTACAGCCTTTGATGAATTGACTACTGCTTGCTTGCCTCTCTGTTGTTGACAAGTGTTTCTTCAACTATCCACAACATAACCTCCACTTTATCAACATCTGCCAACGCTACTTATTGCTGCAACTCGAGTTAGCATGGTTGTATAATTTGTGTTCTTTAAGTTCGTGTGATAATAAAGCCAGGAACAGTGGCAATCTATACACATTTATCCTCTACCAAATAAGGAACATATGGTTATCGTAATATTATATCACATACATTCATGGCTAAGACTATAAAGTAATAAGGTAATAATATGATATAGGAAAATTAAGATGAAGAACTGATAGGTTTAGTGCTTTTGGAAATCAGAAGTTCTTTAATCCTAATAACCATAACATTAGTGTGAAGCGGGCTAACCCCACCTTACCATTGCACGTGAAGCATATACATCCATTGAGCTGTTGTGGCACGGGCTGTGTCTTCTGCTGCTGTGGTGACGTGGTGTCTGTGGCAGGGGTCGTGGTTGCCTCCAAAAACATGATGATGATGATGATGGGAAACGTTTGACTCAGATTAAACGTGCACCATGTAAGCTACACTTTGGATGAGGCTACATCGTTTGTCTTCACCAATGTCAGTTTAGCCATGGCATCAGAGGGTCGAGATGGGATGTAGTAGGGTATTAATAGCATGGTTTTCACTGTAGATCTAATGATGGAGATGTTTGCACGGGAATAACTGCTCTGATAAGTATGATACAAGCGAGCTGATTTTCTGACTTAAACTTTGTAAATGGCGGTAAGGTGGATGACACTACCTCAGTTTCACACACAAAGTATAATGTTGTACCTAGATGTCCTCAGCATACAGAATATTTCCTACACACATTCACAAAACAAGATATTAAGTGTGCGAGCCCGTACACTGAAACGACAACATCCCAACTTCCTAGTGTGATCACGACTGAAGCCGAGATATGAGTGATGTTGATGCCAGACGACCTTGGGAACGTATCGTACCGCACTGACCTCTTGTTCTACAGTTACGACGGTAAACAAAACAAATCCACGTGACAATCTGTACGTTCTTGGTTATAAAGAAACATTTTACGTGAAGCAATTCCATATTGGGAGTTTTCGCAGTGTATAATAACTTTAGTGATTCATAATACCATCAGAATAATTTGTACGCCCGGCAGCTCTAAGGTGGGCAGTCATCTCTCGACTTCTTCAGTTTAATGTTCTCCCAAAAATTATTAAAACCTTACAAGCAACCAGCCGACTGTAACATTTCTCATGTGTCTGTACTTTTAAGTGCCGCAGAAAACAATGAAGTATCTGATATTTATGAAGCCCTCACGCCACGAGGAAAGGCAAGCAATTATGAAGCTTCCCAATTAGGATGGAGCCTCAGCCTTCAGCAATGGTGGAAAATCATGAGTGGAACGAATCCCAACCAACACACAGAGATAACCAATGAAAAGAATGAACAATAAAATGAATAATAACATACATACAGATAGACAAAGAGACTGACAGACAAACACACAAACTAAATATATCACTTCATTGAATAAAGGGTAAAAAAATAACGAAAAAGATGCTAAGTAAGACATCACGAAAGATTAGGAATGCAAGAGAGATTAAATTGCAAGAGATGCGTAGGAGTCATCATGGGTAGAGGGCAGAGGGAGGGAGTGAGTGAGGGAGGGAGAGTGGGGAGGGAACAAGAAGGACTAAGGAGAGGATTATTGGGGTGGGAGGGAGGGAGTGGGTGGGAGAGTGAGGCAAGCATGGAGGCAAGGGTATGAGCGTGGAGGTAGGGAGGAAAAACCGAAGGGAAGAACAAGAAGAGAGGGATAGGGAGGAAAGGAGGGGATTAAGGTAGGAAGGGGAGAGGGTAGAGGCAGACTCAGAGGGTATAGTCAGGGAGGAATAGGTAAGGGAAGAATAAAACAAAGGAAGGAGCATGGAGAAAAGGAGGTAGGGAGGGAGAGCATAAAGGTAGGGAGGGGACAGGAAATGGAGAGTGAATCATAGAGAAAAAAGTAGGAGAAGGATACTCAGAAGGGAGAAACGTATAAGGAATTAAGGAAAGAAGGAATAAATAAGGAAAGAACGAAAGAATGAAGGAATAAATAATGAATGAAAGAAAGAAGGAAGGGAGAGAGGGAGTTAGTGATGAGAAAAAGATGCTGAAAGGATTATAAAAAGGATGGAGAGAGTGAAAATAGAATGATGACAATAGCAACCCTCTCGTACACAGGTGACTCACAGATGCGTCATATTAAACTCCTCTATATCAGGTACACATGGTTTATCCTCTATTTCTCAGGATTTTTGGCAGATGTCTAGGATTCTCAGACACTTTATGGATGGAAGGGAACAGTATACAATGTAATAATCACACAATATATTATTATACCATGTTAATACGAGTAGATAAATATAAATAGGACATTATCAGATTACAGAAAATATACACGATCTCATAGACAAAGATGTAAAGGAACACTCTATACTTGTAATAATCAGACAAAATATATCGTGTAAATAAACATGGAGTACGTTACCCTACCAGAAAATTATTGAACCCTTAATTAATATAAAGTGACGTCAAGCATTACGTGTACTGTATATTCAAACAGGGTGAGAGAAGCTATAAACACTTACGCTTTTCTCTCTCTCTCTCTCTCTCTCTCCCCCTCTCTCCCTCTCTCTCTCTCTCTCTCTCTTATTTCCCCTCAGGGCTGAAAGAGACCACAGTACAACAACAGTATTAATGACTTGTGTCCACGGTGATGGAGGGGATCTGGTGTTGGTCTGGGGGATAATATATGAATGAGGCTGGAATGTATACGGCAGGATCAACTCTCTTAATTCTGGTATACACTACACACGGGGACAAAACGTATTGACCTTTGATGCATCGATGGGGCCAAGGTAAATATAGTTATATTTACCTTGCATGGGACACTCATCAGAATAGAAGCAAGCGACGTAATGTTTCAGACACCAATAACAGTATATAAAATTTTCCATCTATGAAAACTCTGAAATTAAAAACATTCGAGCCATGATGAGAACATTTGTGATTTTTTTTTTTTTTTTTTGTAATAACAGAAAAAATGAATGACAATAATACATGGAGTTGCAGAAGTTCGGTGATCATTAATTAAGAAGTCCATTATGGTTGTGTTTATGGTCCTGTGATATGGGTAAGTTGGAGGCCACTATTTCCTTCAACCTTTACTACAAAACAACACCAATAAGGAAGGATGAGTTGGCTTCGTGAGATAGTTTGGAGGAATCAGGAGGAAGTATAGTAAGCTGTATGTATGTACTACCTCTCTGACACCACGGGTTCATTATCTTTATAGTCTATTCCTCATTACTATCCGTCAACAAGGATTTGGGATTTAAGGGAATAGTGCAGTTTAGGTACAGTTAGACACAGGAATTCATGGTACAGCCCAAGTGAAAGATGGTCAATTTCTCCCAATATGAAGTTCCTTATGTGTGCCAATTAGGAGACATCAGAGGCAGAAGTCAGTATTGAGGATGGTAATAAAAAGCAAGTACCTGATAATAGACACCCATGGTTACTCCAATGGGACAAGTATCTTTCACCTGGGCTGTACCACCCATTCATGTGTACATTAGAGCACCTTGATTCCTCCAAAGTATGCCAGGAAACAGGACCAGATTAACAAAAAAATTAGAGGTGACCTGTTGCTTGGAATAGTTTGGAGGAATTAGTTGCTTCGGATTTATCACGAGAGGATAAATGGATCTAAGATGGATGCCACAGATTCCTCCAAAAATTGACCCAGGAAACATATCACTCATATTGAGATTATTAGTCTGCTTTCTGTCGCAGTTTAGGGGAATCAGTTGCCTCCAATTCGCCATCAGTATATCGTCTGCCAAAATAACCTTGAAACCTGTTGAAACCTCTTCTGAAACCTCTTGAAACCTGTTGAAACCTGTTGAAACCTTTTGAAACCTCTTGAAACCTATTATGAAACCTGTTCTGAAACCCTCGTATCTGTGAAGTGTTTGGTGGTGACTTGCAAACGTTTCCACAAACTTGGGTGTCTGTTGAACACTACAATAGAGTGCCTCCTCTTACCTACTCTCTCTCTCTCTCTCTCTCTCTCTCTCTCTCTCTCTCTCTCTCTTCTTCTTCTTCCAACTCCTTTTCATCTCTCCTTCCAACTCATTTCCCTCTCTCCCTCCCTCCCCCTTCCCCTCTCTCCCTCCAACCCCGTTTCCCTCTCTCCCTCCAACCCCGTTTCCATCTCTCCTTCCAACTCCTTTCCCTCCCTCCCTCAACTCCCTTTCCATCTCTCCCTCCAACTCCCTTTCCCTCTCTTCCTCCAACCCCCTTTCCCTCTCTCCCTCCAACTCCCTTTCCCTCAACTCCCTCCCTCTCTCATTCCACCCCTCTTGACTTCTCACACTCCCTGCATAAACCTTCCTTGAGCCATGCATCCTTGATTGGAATGCCAGCGCTTGGTTGCACACACAGGCGCACTTAACTACACACACACGCACACATACACACACACAGATATACTGATATACACGACACAACGAGCCAGACACACACACAAAGACAGGGAGACAAGCGACAACAAACACACTCACAATGACAGGGAGACAAGCGACAACAAACCTATAAAGGAGTGCAGGTGTGGAGGGAAAGGGACACAAGATTACGCCTCGTGGTCTGTCTTTGAGGGTCGTCTTAATGAGGCTACCTGTGTGTGTGTGTGTGTGTGTGTGTGTGGCGGGGAGGGGTGGGGGGAGAGGCGTCCAACACACACACACACACACACACACACACACACACACACACACACACACACACACACACACACACACACACACACACACACACACACACACACACACACACACACACACACACACACCTGGCCACAAACCACTCGCGTAACTCAGACAACAACACCAATGATGATCACTTTACTGTCGCGTAAATAACTCAGACACACAACACTGAGGCTGACTCTTACTTAAAGCGTAACTCGGGTACACGACACCGACGATGACCACTTCATTATAACATTAACTCTGACAACAACAACAACAAACGATGACCACTTTACGACACACGACGATGGTGTGCTTGGAGATGGAAAGCTGGAAAGCGAATGTGTGTGTGTGTGTGTGTGTGTGTGTGTGTGTGTGTGTGTGTGTGTGTGTGTGTGTGTGTGTGCGCGCGTGTGCGTGTGCGTGTGTGTGTAATTATTAGCTACATCAGCCTCAGTATTCTTGTCTAACACTGCCCGTCTGTCTGTCTGTCTGTCTGTCTGTCTATCTATCCAACTGTTTACTCTCCTTTCTTTGCTCACTTCCATAATTATATGCTCTGTTTAGGTGTGGTCATAAACACAACAAAAACGAATACACTCTCTACTAAAAACTAATAAACAAAACCGAACAAACTCTCAGCTAAGAACTAATAAACAAACTTCAATTAACAGACCTCTAAAGAAAACTCCTTGGGCCTCCAGGGTGAGTGAGAGATAGGCCTACAGGACAGGTGTAAACGATGGAGTAGGAAGATGTTACGTATTAATAGCTGAGAGAGACAAGAGAAAAGCAGAGGAAAACAAGGTATATAGAGAGGCATGAATAATTATAGGGTATATATAGGTAAGGGAGTGGGGCTAAGGAGAGGGACAGAGAGAAGCAGAGGAAAACAACGTATATAGAGAGGCATGAATAATTATAGGGTATAGGTAAGGGATTGGGGCTAAGGAGAGAGCATGATAAGGAGGGGAAATGAAAGGCAGGGAGAGGCAGGTATGAAAGTTACTGTATGGGAAATGAAACAAGGAGGACAGGTTAGACAAAGAAGAGTGAAAGAGATGCAGGAAAAGATGGGATGGGGGTACGGAGATGTACGGAAGGGAAGAGAAGAGAATAGACGAGAAGAGAAGGGAAGGGAAGGGAAAATAAGAGAAGAGAAGAGAAGAGAAGAGAAGAGAATTGAAGGGAGGAGAAGAGAAGGGAAGATAAAATAAGAGAAGAGAATTGAAGGGAGGAGAAGAGAAGGGAATAGAAGGGAGAAGAGAAGGGGGGCAAGGGAAGGGAAGGGAAGGGAAGATAAAATAAGAGAAGAGAAGAGAAAGAGAAGAAAATTGAAGGGAAGAGAAAAAAAGGGGGGCAAGGGAATTGAGAAAAGGAAATGGGAAGGCAAAGGTGGTGAATCGTGATGGAAATGAGGTTACATGGGCAATGACAAAGACTCCAACATGGTACTGAACATACATACATACATATAGACAAGGGAGGGAGGGAGGGAGGGAGGGTGACACACTATGTGGTTTCTGGAAGGGTGTCACGGTTGATCTCTGTGGTGAGGTTTCTGGAAGGGTCAGTAATCTCTGGAAAGCGTCAATGAGTCCCTAGAAAGGCGTCATGGGGTCTCTGGAAAGGTGTCAGTAAATCTCTGGAAAAGCGACATGAGGTCTCTGGAAAGGCGTCAATAATTAAGTCTCTGGAAACTCGACAAGAGGTCTCTGGAAAGGCGTCAATAATTAAGTCTCTGGAAACTCGACAAGAGGTCTCTGGAAAGGCGTCAATAACTAAGTCTCTGGAAACTCGACAAGAGGTCTCTGGAAAGGCGTCAATAACTAAGTCTCTGGAAACTCGACAAGAGGTCTCTGGAAAGGCGTCATTAAATCTCTGGAAAAGCGTCAATTATTAAGTCACTGGAAAAGCGACATGTGGTCTCTGGAAAAGCTACATGGGGTCTCTGAAAACTGGAAAGGCGTCAATATGTCTCTGGAAAGGCGTCATTAAGTCACATGAAAAGCGACATGCATGTGGTCCCTGTGATGTGGTCTTTAAAAGGTTGTCGTGTTATCTCTCCCAGTGAACAAGAGACATTATATATATAAACCAGTGAAGCCTGCGAGCCACACGAGCGAGACGACCAAACCCCACGAACACAATCAAAACAAACCAGCATCGTGAGGGGCAGGTCGGGGCCAAACTTTTAATTTGGCACAAGGAGGTGGACATTACCTTAGACGGAGACGCTCAAAAGGAGAGAGAGAGAGAGAGAGAGAGAGAGAGAGAGAGAGAGAGAGAGAGAGAGAGAGAGAGAGAGAGAGAGAGAGAGAGAGAGAGAGAGAGAGAGGTAAGCTAATCTTGTATGTAAGTATAGCTATGAGAGAGAGAGAGAGAGAGAGAGAGAGAGAGAGAGAGAAAGGTAAGCTTATCTTGTATGTAAGTATATATGTGTGACAGAGAGAGAGAGAGAGAGAGAGAGAGAGAGAGAGAGAGAGAGAGAGAGAGAGAGAGAGAGAGAGAGACCATTGTGTATTCACCAGTAGAAACAATAACACAGTGTGGGGCAGTACAGTACTATAGACGTAAATAACTTCCTTGTTCCATCTATTAACACACACACACTCCCTCGCCTTTAAGGGATTAAGGAACGTCCCCTCTTATCTATTTATATACAACCCTTATTTTTCTCTATACCAAAACACTCAGTGGTTACTAACTTGTATATAAATGCATCCATTATGGTTATATACAAGTCACCGTATATATATATAATAATACACTAAGTTTGATACATTTCTATGAATTAATGTATGTATGTATATCCAGTAACTCGTTTTCCTCTCTCTAGATCTCGAATATACATATCTGAATTGTTTATATCTTCTGTCTATCTTCCTGCTTGGGTTTCTGCCTTCGCTCTAATTACCAGTGAGGTGGACATTATGAGGGGCGACTAAAAACAAGGCCAAGTAATGAAAGCAGTGTAAGTACTCTAGATCATAGAAGTAATAATAAGGATGGTCGACGATAATTACACTAACCTCGCTTGTTAACTTTCTCGTTTTCTTATCTCTTTATATTCTATCACAATTTATATATATATATGCTGACTGTATATATGTATATTTATATATTATACTTTTCTCTTCTTTCAACTTTTTGTATATTTATTTTTATCCTTCAGTTTTATCATTAAATATCTATCTATATTTATTTCCCTTTCTTCTACATTTTACATTTTCTTTTCTATTCACTTGTATCTATCTCCTTTCTCTTTTCTCAACCTTTCCTCTCTCTCTCACCTTCAGTATCCCGTAATTAATATCCTCCCTTTGTCATTTTTACCTCTCATTATTAAATTTTCCTTCTCCTCCTTTTCATTATCGTCGCCAACAACACATTATTTACCTTTTTTTTTTCCTTCTTTTACTTTCCCTCCTCTTTCTCGTTTATTTCACATTCTCCTTCTTCTCATTCTCCTTCATCTGCTCTTCTCAATTTTTAACTCTAATTCTTCTCCTATCTTTTCTCTGCTGACCTGCCCTGACCCGACTCGACCTGCCCCACCCAGGTCATAAATGGTGTGTGTGTGTGTGTGTGTGTGTGTGTGACAGTGAGAGAGAGATATATATATAGTGTGTGTGTGTGTGTGTGTGTGTGTGTGTGTGTGTGTGTGACAGTGAGAGAGAGATATATATATAGTGTGTGTGTGTGTGTGTGTGTGTGTGTGTGTGTGTGTGTGTGTGTGTGTGCGTGTGTGTGTGTGTGTGTGTGTGTGTGTGTGTGTGTGTGTGTGTGTTTGGCGTTGGTGCACGACTGTCTTTTGTTGTTTATACACCATTGGTTGGCTGCAGTTCAAGCATTAAACCTAAAGTATATTAAAGAAAACATAATATATAGTACAGTGTTGGTAAATCTGGATCAACTGCCTCATTTATATTTATATTATACTGGTCCTGTTTCGTGGCATAATTTGGAGGAATCAAGTCACTCGAGTGTATTATTATGACCCCTTTAAAGGACCCTGTGTTGTTGTCAGAAAATTGGAGGTAAACGAGTCTTTCAAATAGTGCCAAGAAACACCACCTATAAGGAAGGAGTTTGTTTCGTGGCATGGATAGGTGGAATCAGAAGCCTCCATTTTTTTATACACAATCATTGGGTCGGTCTTCAAGGGGGTGCAGGAATAGGGGGACAGGCTAGGGGGAGGTTTAGGAGGGTGCGGGAGTAGGGGACAAGCTTGGGAGGGGGTTAGGGGGGTGCTGGAATAGGGAACAGGCTTTCTACCCACCCAAAGCCTGTCCCCCTATTCCCACACACCCCTAAACAAACCCCCCTTCCCCCAAGCCTGTCCCCCTAAACAAACCCCCCTTCCCCCAAGCCTGTCCCCCTATTCCCGCACCCCCTTAATTAAATGAGTGTGTTGGTGCAGCCTAATGGATGGACAACACACAATGGTTATAACAGTATTTCACTAATGAGTTTTTCTATAATTACTGGACACGTTGGCTCATAACAGGTGTATGTAGTAACAAGGTAATAAACATGACAACATTACATAACATCATACACTTACGGTATTAATAAACTTTTACTGTCAATACTACTGTACATACATACATACAGTACATACTCTTATAGTGTTAAGCCGTGTTGAAACCATCTGTAATTAAAAGTGTAACCTTTCAATGGAAATACATACATACATACATACTTGTGTTGTGTTGTGTTTCAGTATACGGTATAATATATAATTGTCTATTTGAGGTTCTCAGGTATACATTTCTAACTATACAAAAGCGTGTATTCGTGTTTATTTTGTATATGTATGTATTTATGTATGTATGTATGTATGTATGTACAAAGATCTGCGTAAATGTGTGTACTGTATATATGCGTTCTGTATTCTAGTGTATTATAGTCTATTTATGTGTACATGTGTGTGTGTGGTATTTATGTCTATTAATCTGTGTGTGTGTGTGTGTGTGTGTGTGTGTGTGTGTGTGTGTGTGTGTGTGTGTGTGTGTGTGTGTGTGTGTGTGTGTGTGTGTGTGTGTGTGTGGTATTCATATGTATCAATCTATGTGTGTGTGTTTGTTTGAGCATGGGTGTATGTGGTATCCATGTCAATCTGTGTGTGTGTGTGTGTGTGTGTGTGTGTGTGTGTGTGTGTGTGTGTGTGTGTGTGTGTGTGTACAGGACCAACCAACCAGCCTGAGTGAGCGTGACTGTCCTATCATGTATCCATCCAATGATTATAAAGCCTGTTTCTCTTAATATAGTTGATGCCTGTGTGTCTCTCTGTGTGTTGGTGTACCTGGTGTGTGTTTGTGTGTTGGTGTACCTGGTGTGTGTTTGTGTGTTGTTGTACCTGGTGTGTGTTTGTGTGTTGGTGTACCTACTGTGTCTCTCTGTGTGTTGGTGTACCTGGCGTGTGTTTGTGTGTTGGTGTACCTGGTGTGTGTTTGTGTGTTGGTGTATCTGGTGTGTGCTTCTCTGTAATGGTGTACCTACTGTGTGTTTCTGTGTGTCACTGGAGGGGAAGCAAGTGGAAGAAAGAGCACACGAGAAATGAGGGTGTTAAAAAATAGGAGAAAAGATTAAACGATGAAAGAGATTAAAAAAGACTATCAACTTTACACATTACTAATAAAGCCTAAAACTAAATGAGAGTCGCAGGTGAAATATAATAGAGTAGAAGAGTTCATTTGAGGGCCCTTTTCATTCGTCCATCACTGTAACTATAATATATATAAATATATCTTTTCTCCCATCTTTAAACTGAGATTGGCTACCTAAATCATAACCCTCTTCACTTTAAAACTATCTATATATGATGATAACCTCTGCTCTCTCGTCTGTACACGATATACTAAACCCCTGACTAAACCAATCTATTCGGACTTCATTTGGGCTATACATAAATCATGGCCCCCTTGACTTCAACCTCCCATGATCTCGTTCGTATGGCAGAGAAAGGACGGTGGGTGACCTGAGACAGAGGGAGGTCACTCACGTCCACCCTCCCTGCCTTCCTTCCTTCCTCACTGACTGTCTGACCTCCACCACTACACCAGCAGGGGGTCACTTATAGGGTCAAGGGTGGTGAATCTGTCAGTCGTCTCTGTTCCTTCTCTCTCGTTTATTTTATACCACTGTCATATTGTGTTTTATACGTGTGTGTGTGTGTGTGTGTGTGTGTGTGTGTGTGTGTGTGTGTGTGTGTGTGTGTGTGTGTGTGTGTGTGTGTGTGTGTGTGTGTGTGTGTGTGTGTGTGCGTGTGTGCGTGTGTGTGTGTGTGTGTGTGTGTGTGTGTGTGTGTGTGTGTGTGTGTGTGTGTGTGTGTGTGTGTGTGTGTGTGTGTGTGTGTGTGCGTGTGTGTGTGTGTGTGTGTGTGTTAGCTAGAATTCCAACCCATATTCATCAGAGCAGTGTAAATTCGGAACTTGTGGGAACGATGCAGTGCCAGACTAATTTCGCGACACACACACACACACACACACACACACACACACACACACAGAGACACACACACACACATTTTCTTACATTCAAACACAACACAACACATTTTACATCACCCCTCCCACCACCAAAACAACAAGCACCTCTTCTTGCAACCCCCTCTTTATCCCCGCTACACAGAAATACCCGTAATTGCACTCACTCCCACCCCCCTACCTACCTAGTGTCTCACAAAACCTGCCCCTCACACACACACACACACACACACACACACATCTCTCTCTCTCTCCCTCTCAACCCAACACCACTGTTCTTTGCCCTCTCACTCATATAATCTCTCTCTCTCTCTCTCTCTCTCTCTCTCTCTCTCTCTCTCTCTCTTTGCCCTCCCACTCATACCTTCTTTTTGCAGCTTCTTCGTTTCTCTTTGCTTGTATATACATTTATAATCATAGTCTGTCTTTCTGCATGCAATTTTCTTCTGCTCTGCCTCGCTCGTCCCCCTCCCCCTTCTTCCTCACCTTTCCCGTCCCCCCCCCACCCCCGTCTGTCACTTCATCTCCACTTCACAGCTTCTTTCATCTATTCTCCTCCATTCACTACCCTATTTTATCCTTTTTTATATTCCTGTCACAAGCAATGATAAGATCTGACTGACATATGAAGCTGAATATCTCTCTCTCTCTCTCTCTCTCTCTCTCTCTCTCTCTCTCTCTCTCTGACATCCATTTTTATTTGTTTTTCCCATGGAGCTAGAATAGGAGGAGACGACCCGCGGTCAGAAAAGTGAGGTCAGGTCAGCCATATTGGGATTGGCAAGAAGCTCGCCAGCCGCTCCTTAATTATTAATCTGGCCATGACTTATGTCACCCAAAAGGTGATTAATTCATACATTCTGCAGACAATGAAATATATTGTCACTAAACAGTTTGGGTGAACACTACCACTATCTTCAGTGGTCAGGACAGAGTGAAAAAATAACATATTATACAGTAAAGCAGTTCCTTTTTATGCAGTTATCAAAGTATGTCATGTGTATGTCTATGCGTGTGTGTGTGTGTGCGTGTGCTTGTGCATGTGTGTGTACAATCTGGGTGTGGTAAAATATGTTTACGTGTGAGGGAGGGTCACCAAACCAATTAATAAACGGCTGTGTTTGTGTGTTACTTAGGGAGGGACCGATTTATCAATTAGGAAGTTCATTAAGGGATTACGTTTGTGAGACCCATCACCAACCCATCACTAAGGTTGAAAATGTCATGGTTTTGAATATACAACAATAATTCAGTTCTTTTTCTTTTTCCGACTTCATGATATTTACAATATAAGAGTTGGCATCCTTCTCAGTGTAACTGTAATTGGCATTACATGCATCATTAAATATTGCTTTATTCATTTTGCCTCCCTAGTTAGGATGATCGGTTACTTGGCCATGCCTATTATTCCAAGGAAATGCATACCATTGGATTCTGTTCCAATTTTAAGTGTGTCAAGCAAATGTGTTAGAAATATTAAAAATAATATTTCTCTTTAGGTAATCAATGACTCTGTTCTGAAAAGTAGGATATTATCTGATTCTGTTAATGAATAGTCAGAGGAATACATGTATATTCCAAGTCAGTCTCATCTCTCAAAGTGTACAAATAAGATAGTTTTATATATAGCAGGATTTGATATATATGTTAATGAAGTCCTTGTATTGTGAACCATACATTGTTGCCCTAAACTCAGACAAGACTGATAAACATATTCTTTCCTTGGTAAAACTTAAAGACAGAGTAAACTTGGTGTATCCATCTGATGATGTAATTGATATATGTATTACATCAGAAAAACTGTTTAGGGAAAGAGGGTCCAGCACCACTTTGGTGAGGGTAGATTGTAGCAAAATAATAATATCAGTGTTAATATATTATGCCCACAAATACATATTTTCTACTTTAGCTGGCCACATGTACGACTGATAATCACTTGAATTAGTTAATTAAGGCAGTTGCTGAATCATATTTGCAGGTGAAATATGTATATAAGGCCAAACAAATTACTAAGAAGTTGGCATCCAAAGTGAAAGTAAAGAGTTGACAAATATATACAAAACTTATACATTTCAGTGGCCAATTTGGTATAGAGTGATAGGTCAGTAATTTATAAATTTCTATTTATATTATTGAAAGATGTGTGAATTGTATGTTATTAATTAAAGAATACGAAATACATGTCATACCGTAATTAAAAATGAATAAACATGGTGAGGAATATGGGTAAACTGTATGGGTACTATGAGTGGTCAGCCTTTCTTGCCAATACTAGGCGTTGGCTTCTGAGGACCTGACTGGCTTCACTCCACTGAGACCCAAATGAACGCGCGGGCCGCCTCCTCCTATTCTAGCTCCATGGTTTTTCCATTATATTTGTACTAGGTTCTCTCTCTCTCTCTCTCTCTCTCTCTCTCTCTCTCTCTCTCTCTCTCTCTCTCTCTCTCTACAGGACAGAAGTCTCACCTGGGATTCCTATCTTTAAAAAAACGGTACTTTCCTCTTCATCTGTACACTCCCTCCTTCCTCTCCCTCATTCCCTTATTTATTATTAATTTTATTCTTCTTCTCCCATTCTCTCTCCTCCCCTTACCACAACTATTCCATTTTTATCCTTATTTTCCTCACATTTTCTCTCCCCTTTCTCATCCTTTCATCTAACATTCTGACTCATCTCTCCTTCCTCTCACACACCACTTATTATTATCTTCTTTACCTCCTTTTCTCCCATTCTCCCTCCTTTCTTATACCCTTTTCTCATCTCTCCTTCCTCTCACATCCCATTTATTATCTTCTTTACCTCCTTTTCTCCCATTCTTTTTCCTTTCTTATACCCTTTTCTCATTCATCCCTCTTCTCACGGACCACATATATATTATCTTATTTTCCTCCTCTTCTCCAATTCTTTCTCCTTTCTTTTACTCTTTTCTCTTCCCTCCCATCACACCTTCAGGAATTATGACGTCACTACAGGAAGGCGCTAATGACTCTTCCAAAATTACCGTAATTAATCAGACAACCCTTCCTTAGTTCCAGGTACCCCTCCCCACCCCCACACACACACACACCCCACCCCTTCCTCGACCCACAACTCTCCAGGCCACTGTTTTACACCCCACCCCTTCACCCCTGTAATTTCCAAGGTTTTATATCACTATGTATTATTATGTACTGTAGTTCTATTTATGTTATATTCTTAAGTTTCTATGTGTCTACTATTGTGTCTATACTCATCTGCATCCATGTTTTCATAAGGCCACGAAAACTGAGGGTATTATAGTAAAACATAACTACTATAAAACAAAAAATACTAATGTTACGACTACTACTATTACTACTGGTGGTACTATTACTACGAGTGTTGTCGTATTGATAATAATAATAATAATAATAATAATAATAATAATAATAATAATGATAATAATAATAATAATAATAATAATGACAATTATCATAATTTTTCTTTTTTAATTTGTTGCAAATATTTGTTAAATATATGAGTTAAATAATTACAATTACAATTAATTATATAAATTTCCCAATTTCTCCGTTCAGTGCAATTTAACCTGTCTGCCCCTTCCCTTCCCTTTCCTTCCCTTCCCTTCCCTTCCCTTCTCTTCCCTTGCCCACCTGAGCCGACTTGTGATGTGTACTGATGGGTCAAAGGTCAGGACGGGGCGTGGTTCTGACCCACTGACCTGGAGAGGGGCAAGTCAGGTCAGGTCAGGTCGGGTCAAAAGTAACCCAGCAAGTGTCATCCATGGGTGGTCACACAGGATTAATGTTACACACCTGTACGAGTGAAATATGTAAAGTACTTGACGGAGTGAGAGAGAGAGAGAGAAAGAGAGATAATACGAGTCTGTGTGAGAGAGAAAGAGAGAGATAATACGTGTGTGTGTTTGTGAGGACCTACAGATCACACACACAACAAACAACAACATACAAAACACCACTGTATTGTATGTACCTCTGCATGTGGCCCCCCAAAGCAATGACGTCAGGAAGGAGGAGGAGAGGAGTTGGTGGGTTGGTTAGAGGTTGAGTGAGTGAGTTGGACTGGTGTAAGGACGACCAAGCCAACAACACCAACACCACCACCACCTGCTACCAACCAGCCTGAGAATCACCAGTGCCTTCACTCTATCACTGGCTTGTATTCTGCACACACACACACACACACACACACATACACACATTCTCTCACTCTCATAAACATAAACACATATAAGCATTGATTCTCTCTTTCTTTCTCTCTCTCTCTCATAAACACACATACACGCATTCATTCATTCATCCTCTCTCTCTCTCTCTCTCTCTCTCTCTCTCTCTCTCTCTCTCTCTCTCTCACACACACACACACACACACTCACAAACCACCCTTCTGTACATTCTTTCTATCGAACCAGTACACCTTTCCACTGCCCATCTTATTTTTCCTTCATTTCCTTCCACTGTTTCTACCTTATTTCATTCTCCTCTTGCCTCCACTCTTCTTCCTCCTTTTATCCCTCCTCCCTGCTGCCTACTGATGAAAAGCAGGCGACCCACAGCGACCTTCTGCGACCTTCTCTCGTCTTCCTTCCCTTCTGTTTAGCTTTACTGTCTCTCCCATATGTTTGTTTTGTACACACACACACACACACACACACACACACACACACACACACACACACACACACACACACACACACACACACACACACACACACAGGGACTGAACACAACTTTAGCCTTATCGTGTTGTCTCCTTCAAGTCACCACAGAACCCACACACGACACACGTTTCTAAAAAAAATAATACTGACACTTTGAGATACAGTGTGGAGGAATGAGTGTCCAAAAATATATCACTACTGGGGCCCCATAACCCTCTATATTCAATTGTCGTATTTTCTAATCATAATTTCTTATTGATATCGAAGTGTGGTCAGTTCTTTTTGACATCAGAAGGTTGGGCATGAATGTGGAGGTGCCTGAAATACATATAGGGTCACTCAGCCTTCTGTAGTGTTTCCATGTAGTTGTTATATGTTCTTGTGTTTCTTCCTCCTTACATTCACTTACTTCAATCATCCCATCCTCTCTCTCCCCCTTTTACCCTATCTACACTCTCCTCTTCACTCCCTCTTGTTTCTCTTCTCTCCTCCTTTACCCTATCTACACTCTCCTTCTTCACTCCCTCTTGTGTCTCTTCTCTCCCCTTTTACTCTATCTACACTCTCCTCACTCCCTCTTGTTTCTCCTCTATCTTCTTTTACTCTATCTACACTTTCCTCTTCACTCCCTCTTGTTTCTCCTCTATCTACACTCCCCTCTTCACTCCCTCTTCTTTCTCTACTATCCTCTTTTACTCTATCTACACTCTCCTCTTCACTCCCTCTTGTGTCTCTTCTCTCCCCTTTAGGTCCGGTTGGGTCAGGTATAAGGCGTTGCCATGTCTTGTCATATAAAGTTAGACAAGTCAGGTCAGGTCAGGTTACCAGCTGGCCCCTTCCCTACCATAAATAATAATAATTGGGTAAGAAATAATACAAGGTCACTAAAATCAATGAATTGCTTTTATTGGCCAACAACGTCGACTATCGGTAAATATTTGCAACATACACACACACACACACGCACACACATTACACAACACACACACACACACACACACACACACACACACACACACACACACTACACCGTATACCACAATACAACACACACAAACACACATTATAGTGAAGTACAAAATTAATTCCACCACGACTTACTTTGTCTTTCATTTGATCAATCACACATGTGGGTGGGTGTGAAAAAAAGGTATCGAGGTGTGAGTGTGTATAAGTGAGCCTCTTGGAGCGTGGGAGGGGAAGGTTGGAATAGGAAAATGGATCCTCCCAGTGGGTATATTACAATGTAGACTGGACTACCTCTCCTTCTTGCTTACTGGTCCTCGTCACCTAACCTCCTTCACCTTACTCTCTCTCTCTCTCTCTCTCTCTCTCTCTCTCTCTCTCTCTCTATTCCTTCCCATACTTAATTATCTCCCTCATTCTTCTCCTCTTTAACCCTCTTCCTCCTTCACCTCCTCGTCTCTCTTCCTTTTTATCCTCCTACATCCCTTTCTCCTTTTCCTTTCCTTAACCCTATTGCTCCTCTTCCTCCTTCTCCACCTGTATTTACAATCCACTCCACTATACTCTATTCTCTTTTTTCCCTCCAAGCCTCTTTCGTCCTTCCATCCACAATGTCGTTTCCTTAACACTCTCACCATCTCTCTCCCAAATCTAACTTGACTTCCCCTTCTACTTCTTATTACCCTTGCCTTCATTCACCGTTCTACACACACACACACATAGAAAGAAAGAGAGAGAGAGAGAGAGAGAGAGAGAGAGAGAGAGAGAGAGAGACGTATACTGTACACATCTGAAGGCAAGGCAATGTGGACAGAACAATGAACACGGTTAAAGAGAGTACCGACACATACAAGCACAGAAATGAATGAGTACAAGACACACCAGTGAATGGATGAGTATATAGGCTACAGGAATGATGAATGAATGTTTGGACGTGGATGAAGACAGTGGAGGAGGAGGAGGAAGGAGGAGGAGGAGGAGGAGGAGGAGGAGGAGGAGGAGGAGGAGGAGGAGGAGGAGGAGGAGGAGGAGGAGGAGGAGGAGGAGGAGGAGGAGGAGGAGGAAGGTAGGCTGGGGAGTTCACACGGGGTTCACCTTCCTGTATACGGGTTTTATTCAGGTTTACAATAACAGGAACAATTTTTCTTTACATATAATTTTACAACACATAATAGTTTGGATGACAACCCGAGAAATATGTTACTCAAAATAATGAATGCAGAATTATTTAAGGACCCTATAGGCCTAATCGTGTATGAAAAATTGGAGACTTTTGAGTTCTCCTGACCATGCCACGAAACAAGGTCCTTCCATATAGGTGTGTGTGTGTGTGAGTTTCGTGGCAATATTTGAGGGGGGTTATATATCACCAATTTTCTGACAACATCACAGGGTGCTTTAATGAAATAACAACTGAATGAAGGAATAGATATGAATTAAAAATAAAACATCCTTGTTAAATTCACTTGTGTTAGTAGTATTGTCAAGAGGAGCGATTGGTTTAATGAAGCTATGGTTATGACATTGAAATTATTCCTTCTTTTAAACAGAAAACTTACAACAGACAACACTTGCACATTAATTAAAATATGATCACAAAAGAGCAGACAAATAGACACCAAGTTAAATAGACAGACATTTAATTGATAGAACGACACAAACAGACTGAGACACTTAGAGACATATAGATAAACACAGACAGATAGACAGAAAAGCAGATAGATAGACAGACACTTAAAAGACAGATAGATAAACACAGTCAGATAGACAGAAAAAGCAGATAGGTAGACAGACACTTAAAAGACAGATAGACAGACACTTCAAGATAGATAAACACAGACAGATAGACAAACAGCAGAAACAGATAGAAAGACACTTCAAGATAGATAAATAAACACAGGCAGATAGACAGAAAAGCAGATAGGTAGACAGACACTTAAGAGACAGATAGACAGACACTTTGAGATAGATAGATAGATAAACACAGACAGATAGACAGACAGACAAACAGGAAAATATAGACATCCTACCTTGCTCCTGGTGGAAGAAAAGGCAAGTAGGGGCCTCAAGGTTAATGTAGTCATTTTATTTTTCACCTTAAGACACAAGTATTAATATTACCAGAGGGAAGGAAAAAAGTGAATCAGCTGTAATGCAACACCAACAGCCAGGAAGTAGACGTAGCTCTCTCTCTCTCTCTCTCTCTCTCTCTCTCTCTCTCTCTCTCTCTCTCTTCAATAAATACTTTCTCAATGATCTCTTAATAAATACTTTCTTCAATTATGCAGGTGTGTGTGTGTGTGTGTGTGTCTCTCTCTCTCTCTCTCTCTCTCTCTCTCTCTCTCTCCTCTCCTCTCTCTCTCCTCTCTCTCTCTCTCTCTCTCTCTCTCTCTCTCTCTCTGTGTGTGTGTGTGTGTGTAAATAGGTAACTTTCTCCGACCTTGTAATGTTTCCTGTCAACCTATCTGATTTGCCCCTCCTACCCTACTACTGTCCCTCCCTTCCTTAACCCCTCCCCCTCCTCCTCATCCTCCTCCTCCCCCATTCCTTCCGCTGCCCTCTTTTCTCTCTTCCCTTTGTTTGTTCCTTCCACTTCATGTTCCCTCCTCTTATTTTTCCTTACTTGTTCTCTTCCCTCTTCATTTCCCCTTTCTCTTTCATTTTCCTCTCCTCTTATTTTCCTTACTTGTTCTATTCCCTCTTTCATTTTCCTTCCTTTCCTATCTTCACCTGATCCTTCTTCTGTCTTCTCTCATTCTCTTCCCCTTCCATTCCCTTCCCTCTTTCATTTTCCTTTCCTTCCCTATATTCACCTGATATTAATTTTATTCTGTCTTCTCTCATTCCTTCCATTTGGTTCTCTTCTCTTCCCCTAACACTCCCCCCCTCTCTTCCCTAACACTCCCCCTACTCTTCCCTTGTCCCTACTCAACCCTTCTCTCCTTTTTTCCCCAACCTTACTCCCAGCAACTCTTATCATTTCTCTTTACCCTTCCTCCCCAGCCAGGTATCTTTCCCCACCACTCCCAACCCACTTTTCCACACTTTTTCCACTAACTTCACATCAGATATAATATTCCATCTCAGACCTGATGAGTAAATTGTATCATACGCCTCTAAGCTATTACTCTCTCTCTCTCTCTCTCTCTCTCCTCTCTCTCTCTCTCCTCTCTCTCTCTCTCTCTCTCTCTCTCTCTCTCTCTCTATCTATCTATCTTTATAAATGTATCAAATTATGTATACTGTTCATACATACCTACAGTATAAAACAAAACATTTAATTTTCAGTTCCCAAAATAAATAAACATTACGATGGAAAACTATAGGATGTCACCAGAGATATACCGATGAATTTACAGGCAAACTGATTCACCTTCACCAAGAATGAAACTCCCTCATTACCAGAGCTGTTTTATTGCAAGTTTGGAGGAAAAAGTGGCCTGCAGTTCGTCGAAATATTAATCAATGGCTCTTCAAATGGAAAATAAAAGAGGAAATGGAGAGAACTGGGTAAAAAAAATAAAAAAACTAGCAATACAATAAGCCGAAAGAGCTGATGATATCTTGATAGTCGATATGAATGGGAAAATGGTCTGTGGCAGCAATTCCCCGAAACGAAGGAAAGGCCACGTTACTAGAATCAGCCACCAGCCCACACACCCACACCACCACTCAGTAACCCAAACCCACACCACACTACACTACACTACACTCCTTTTCAAACCCACCCACCACTCAGTAGCCAAAACCCACACCACACTACACTACACTTCTCTTTCAAACCCACCCACCCACCACTCAGTAGACCAAACCCACACCACTACACTACACTCTTTCAAACCCACCCACCCACCACTCAGTAGACCAAACCCACACCACACTACACTACACTTCTCTTTCAAACCCACCCACCACTCAGTAGCCAAAACCCACACCACTACACTTCTCTTTCAAACCCACCCACCACTCAGTAGCCAAAACCCACACCACTACACTTCTCTTTTCAAACCCACCCACCCACCACTCAGTAACCCAAAACCCACACTACTACACTTCTCTTTCAAACCCACCCACCACTCAGTAACCCAAACCCACACTAGCCTACACTCTTTCAACCCACCCACCCACCACTCAGTAACCCAAACCCACACCACACTACACTACTCTTTCAAACCCACCCACCCACCACTCAGTAACCCAAACCCACACTACACTACACTTCTCTTTCAAACAAGGTATTATTTTATACTTTGTGTGTCTAGACCTAAACTGTAAACGGGACCTCATGACTACAGATTTAAGGAACTCTGTGATGTAGTAAAAAAAAAATTGGAGGTTATAGCGAGTCCTTCAAACTTTGCCACGAAACACCACCTACATTAAGAAGCTAAAATTAAATGTTTCGTGGCATATAACTAGTCAGAAAACAAACGTATTCGATGGTGCTAAGAGTGAATCTGTTTTCGTGGTCTAGTTAGTAGGAATAAAAAACCTTCCAACTCGCCAACAATAGAATTTAATCATCTTCCCGTATCAGAAATTAGGTAGATAATGAATTTCTGCCCCCCTTACTGTTTTTCTCTTTTCTTACATTATTCACATTTCCTTTCCTACTTTATCTCGCTATTATTCTTGTGTTCTCAATTTCCTCCTTCCTTTCTTTCCTTATCATTTCAATCCCTCTCTCTCTTCCTTCCATTCTTTCCAAATC